>VDFB02266425.1:0-19688 GCA_007258455.2 Sequoia sempervirens
TCTATATTTCCATATTTTGAAATACTAGGGGTTTAAATGATTCTTATATTTATTATTGAAATATTCTTTGTGTTTCAAAAAAAGGGGAAAATAGAATGAGAGTGGAAATAAAATAAGTTATTATTCAATTTTATTGTGACAATTCAATGGGTTGGGAATTGTAGGTTGTGTTTGATTTAAATATCCTATTTGATTTCTAAATTCCACAAATTTAAAGAATATACGCTTATATAGATTTAAATCATTTAAATGATATAGGTTATTTAAAAATTGATTGATGAATCTATTTGGGATTTTGAGGAAAATGAGAATTAAGGAAATAGAAAATGAATTTTATTTTGAATTATTTGGAAAGTGAAAAAGGGTAAATAGGAAAAAGGGGTTTATTTTTCATTATATAATTTTTATTTTGAGAGAGAAAAAACCCTCTTTTGGGAGAAAAATTGATTCGTTGATTGGGAGTGCATTTGGTGGCAGAATTCAATGAGGTCAGATTCGTTGGGTTAGGAATCGATAAGGGATTGTGCTTGAAAGTCCTTGTGAGATCTCGTTCAATATGTGTCACTTGCTCTTCATTCCAAAATTTGATTGCATTTGAGGTACTTTGCTTGTTATAGTTGATTTAACTAATTTATTTTATATTTGAATATTGGAATAGGATTGTGGGAGTGTAGACACCTCCCAATGCATTCCATTTCATGAAATTGCATGCTCAATTTATTATTTTGTTAATTTTTTGAGAAATTTCAATTTTATGGTGTTATAATTCCCAAAAAATTTAGGAAATGAATGAAATGTGAAATTGACTTGAAAGTGTGTTGTTGGGTGTATTTAGAGCCAAAGGGTATTTTTAGAAATGAGAAATTAGAAATTTAAATTTCAAGCTTTTCTTCAATGGTGGATTTGGGTTTTCTATGGTTTTTCCTTTATAAATCTTTTTAGAAATTTTTTTTTTTATTGATTATGGAGGAATTCTAATGTGAAATTAAATGTCTCCTTAATTGTTATGGATTTAGAACACTATGGTATCATGTTTATTTTATTCTAAAAAAATGAATTTTATGCATTGTTTTTTGTTCCATAGTCATTGGAGAATGTGATGACCTTAGGGTATAGGTACTAGAGAGAGCTATGGGAATAGATCCCAATGTGAAGCTGACCTAAAGTGGTGCATAGGAAATCACGTTGTGGGGAGTTTGGACTAAGAAGTGAAAACTAATAAAATATGGGTAATTAATTAACCAAGATAATGGATATCCCTCTCATGCCTTAAGTGGTCATATAGGCTAAGGATGATGTAGGAAGACAAGCCACTTAGGGAGTGTAATATTTGTAAGAGATCAAGTATCCTCATTCATATGAGAGGATATGATGAGGGCACAGCCTGAGACACACAAAATAACCCACAAATAAGAGAATAATTTTATTATTCAAAAAATGGAGGTTCTTACATGTAGAGGATCTCAAATCCCCAAGTTCTACAACACATGCAAGCTACAGAAAGCTACAGAATAACCCTTTCGCAATGTGTGAGCTTGTCCCCAAAAAGTTACCCAAAAATTAGAAACCCGCCCATAAATAGAGCTCCTCATTAGTTTGGAGCCAAAACAACATTCAAATTGGAAGTTTGGCGCTGAAAACTTACAACATGAAGTTTAAATTTCAAAAGAGCATTTGCAATTGTATCTTCTAGAAAGTGCGCCAACTTTCCAGGGCCATAACTTTTGATCCGGGACTCCGATTCGCGAACCGTTTGAACTGTTGGAAAGGTCTCGAAGTCAATAACGCGCTCAAAATTTGGTAAATCAATTTTGGCAAGTTTTAGGGCTGTTCCAAGAAATCTAAGTGCCTCAAATCTCACTCAGAAGATTTTTAGGTGCAAATCTGGGAAACTAAAACTGCAATATCTTTCAACCCAGGAACAAAAAATAAAAAACATAAATTGAGAATTTCATTATGATGAAAAGGGTATCCAAAAATGTAAAAATATCTAAAAACTGAAAAACTTGAAATTTAACTATTTTTGGGTGATGCAAGATTGCCCTTACACCACTGGATGCTCCTGCATCAGACACCCAGGGTAATTTGAGAAGTGACCCCGTCACGTCTCAGATGGTTGAGGAAAACCCAACTGGTCAACTGTTGCCTTAGATAGCCAGGATGAATCTTCCATAGGCCTTCCTCTCCATTTTACTAGATATTCTTCATACTGCCTGTTTCTGGTACTCCTTCCCACACGACTATCGAAGATTGCTTCAATCTCCTCCCTTTCTAAAGTAGGTGCTAGAATGCCATACTGCCCTATTGCTCGTGCTTCCTCCATTCCACCTTCATGATACTGGCTAAATCTTAAATGCTGTTCATTGGGAAATGTTGGATTCCATCAGCAGTCCTCTAATTCCTCATATACGATTCCTAAATCATGCTTCTTCAAAATATTACAGGACCTAACTTCTTCATCTTTAGTTTGTTATATGTTCCCACTAGAAACCTTTCTTTCCTCAAGTGGACCATCACTTCATCACCAATCTGAAACTCCTTATACCTCCTCTTCTAATCTGCCTTAGCCTTATACTGCATATTCATCTTGTTAATATATTCTCTTACCTTCTCATGTATATCCTTGATGTGTTCTACAAAATCTTCAGCTTCAGCACTTATTTTCTTCTCTTAGTCCATCTTCCTCAATTCTAGAGTTGTTCTGGGGCTACCTCCATACGCAATCTGGAATGGTGATCTACCAGTACTTCTATTGAAAGAATTGTTGTAAGAAAATTCTACCTAGAGTAAGATCAAGTCCCATCCCTTGGGTTTATCTCCTACCAAACATCTCAGTAGGTTACCCAGACTCTTGTTAACAACCTCTGTCTGCCCATATGTTTGTGGATGGTGTGCAGAACTAAACTTCAACTCTATCTTCAGCTTCTTCCACAAGGTCCTCCAAAAGTACCCCACAAATTTGGTGTCACGATCTGAAACAATACTCTTTGGCAGACCATGTAGCCTCACCACCTCTTTGAAGAACAAGTCAACAATGTGGATTGCATCATGGGTCTTTTGACATGGAATGAAATGTGCCATCTTCGAAAACCTATCAACCACAATAAAGACTGAATCATTCCTCAAGCAGGTCCTTTTTGGCAAAACTAAAAACAAAGTCCATACTTATATCCTCCAATGGCCCTCTCTCGCATGTAAGGGTTGATATAAGCCTCAGATTCGATCACCTTTAGCCATCCTATACCCTACAGCCTTTGTACAAACTTTCACATCCCCGTGACAACCGAGGCCAATAATAATACTCATCGATAATGGTACTTATTCATCCCACTCAAAATGTCCCGCCAACTCTCCACTATGCTTCTCTTTATCGTGTCTCCTCATGGAAACCCCCGGATACACAATTGACTTCCTTTAAATAACATGTCATCCCGATAATGAAATCTAGCCACCTTTCTTCCTATCCACTATAATAGGTTCCTTTGCAAACTTTCCAAGCCTCCTGTGAAATCAAAGATCTCTACATACGTAATGTCTTGAGTTCATTGAACCCAACCACTTCCACTAATCGTGATTTCTTTTGTCATCAATGTATGCCTCCTACTTAAGGCATCCGCAATCCATTTGACTTCCCACTCCTATGTTTCCAAAAAACAAAGGTATAACTCAAGAAAAACCCTACCCATTCCATATGCCCTCTAATTTAACTTTCCTCACTATTTAGGTATCAGAAGGCCTCGAAGGATCGCGATATAGAACAAATTTTCGAACAAATACTGCCCCCATTTATTTAATGCTTGAACTATTGCATAAAATTCTTGGATCATACGTATCAATTCTCTTGGCATTATTTAAATTTTCACTAAAATAGGCAATGGGTTTACCTTCTTGGCTCAACACTGCTCCAATGGCACAACCACCAGCATCACAATCCACTTGAAACACCTTGTTGAAATATGGGAGGGCTAGAACAAGTTGCTCTATTACCTTCTACTTTAACAGTTCAAAACTCTTTGCCGCTCCAGTGCTCCACTTGAATTCTTTTCTATCCCCTCATTGTTTCAGTCAGGGGTCCACAAATACTACTGAAGTTTCTAATGAACTTTCTATAAAACTAGCCAAACCATGGAAAGATCTCACTTTGGTAGCAGTTCTTGGGGTAGGCCATTCTAGAATAGCCTTCACCTTTTTTGGGTCCATCTTGAGACCTTCTACTAAAACAACAAACCCCAAGTACACTAACTCCCTCTTCACAAACCGTGACTTCTTCAAATTAATCAAATAGTTTCTCTTAACTTCAAAGGGTCTTCGAATATGCATCGTGATGCTCATCCAACGCCTTAATTTAAAATCAAAATATTTGTACTTGGTTAGCCCAAAAGGCATGACTAACCACTCGTACAGGCCCTCTTTGGTCTTGAAGGCAGCCTTCCATTCATCTCCCTCTCGAATTCGGATCTGGTGATATCCACTCTTCAGATCAATCTTTGTGAAGTACTGAGCCCCACTCAAACAGTCCATCAGGTCATCCATCCTTAAGTGTGGGAAATCTATACTTGATTGTTATCTCGCTTATGGCTCAGAATCTATACACATCCTCCACTCTATCCTTCTTGGTGCTAGTATCATGCATCAGACATGGACTCAAACTCTCCAGACAAACCCTTTTCAATACCTTGAACTTTGCTACCAACTCCTTATTTTCTCTGTTGGAGTCATTCTGTATGAGCTTTACCTTTATTTGGCAAACTGGCTCATGGAATCAAGTCAATCTGATGACTGATCTTCCTTATTGGCGGTAAACCCTCAGGTACATTATCAGAAACAATATCTTGAAACTCATCCAACATCCCAGAAACTTCTTCTGGAACTTTCTCACTATCCTCATTGCTCATTCTAGGAATCAATGCATAACACACACGCTCATGCTTCATACCTTCTAAAAATTTTATTCCATCTACAATAAATTCTAGTACTATCGTGATACCTTTTCTTCAAGTCTCCTTTAGGGGGCTTCTGCACCCTGTGATTTAAATCCCCCATCCTTTGTCAAGGAATAAATGTTTACATGGCCATCATGTATAGCTTGCCTATCGAACTGCCACGGCCTCCCCAACAACATGTGACATGCATCCATGGGGATGATATCAAAGAGTACCTCATCATGGTAGATCCCGATCTTAAACTTTACTAGGCACTGCTCATTGACCAAAACTTTGTGGTCTTTCTGAAACCAGGCAATCTGATACGGATGCGGGTGCCTTTCCCTCTTTAGCTTCAACTTTGTGACCATCTCCTCTGACACCAGATTATCAGTGCTCCCACCGTCAATAATGACATCACAACATTTTCCTTCACACTTGCACTTTGTGTGAAATAGATTCTTCCTCTATTCTTGTTCATTTTCCTCAGTCACTAGGGCTCTCCTAATCACTAGGGTGTCTCCCCTTTTAGCATCATCTGAATGTTCAGATTGGGCCTCCTCATCTGAATGCGCAACCCTTCCATGACCTTCTGGCCTTTTGTCTGCCCTTCCTTGGTGTTGTGGACATTCATAGGCTCGATGCCCTTCTTCACCACACTGGAAACACGTTCCTCTGAAACCACCTCTTCTAGATCCTTGTCCATATCTCCCTCGTCCTTCGTATTCCTCTTTGATCACCACTGCTTTGATCATGAGGGTGGTAGAAGTTATCATTCCTTTGGCTTCTGGGCTGGTACCCACATCTTCACTTTTCTTTCTATCATCATTTCGCTCAAGGTCTTCCATTGCCCCTCCTCGGGCTTTGGACTCCTCCTCATCCTTTTTGCTTGCCATCAAATCTTTTAGGTTTAGCTTCTCTTCCACCTTCTCGTGAGTAAACCGATAACATCCCTAATGGTGGTCATTCTCGACTAGGCTTTTAACTCTCCTCAATGCTCGGGTTGTAACTCATTAAGATATCGGGCTACCTTCTCCTTAGTGGCCTTTGTGTTACCCATTTTGTTGATTATCTTGTGAAAATATTTAGTATATTCTTTCACAGATTTCCTTGCTTCAACCCTTGCAATTTCTTCAACAAATCTAACTCGTAGTCCACTGGTATGGACGGCTTCTTCAATTTCTCTACCATGCGATCCCATCTAGTGATATTTCCTTTTCCTCTTCGATTTCTTTCCAACTGGACCTCCTTCCACCAAATATTGGCATGGCCCTTCACCTTCATTTTTGCAAACTTAACCCAATCTAGGTCCTCTATTTCCTCATACTCAAAATATTCTTCTAGCTCGTTGATCCAGTCAATCAACTCTTCCGGGTTCAGACTTCCGAAATAACTGGGGACTTCTGCTCCAGGTCTTTTCTCGATCTTCGAATTGGCCCTTATTAGCCACATTTGGTCTTGATCAATTACTTCTTCTTCCTCTTCTACATATGAACCTTCTTCCTCTCTTTCATCCTCACTTTCCTCCCTCGGGTTTAACCCTCTTCTCAGGTGATTGCTCTTATAGCATCAGCTTTGTCTGCGGAGGGCTGCGAACATCCCTTCCCACTAGCATTTCTCTGCCACCTCGACCACATGCAGCGCCACCATGCCTACTAGGGAACCACTCTTGGAGGCATCTTTCTTGACCTCAACCCACAACCATGGTCCTAGTGCGAACTGCCTCATGATCGGCGATCTATCCACACACTCAAGAAAACTCGCTTTGATACCACTTGATGAGGGCATAGCCCGAGACAAAAAATAACCCACAAATAAGAGAATAATTTTATTATTCAGAAAATAGAGCTTCTTACATGTAGAGGATCTCAAATCCCCAAGTTCTACAACACATGCAAGCTACAGAAAGCTACAGAATAACCCTTTCGCAATGTGCGAGCTTGTCCCCAAAAAGTTACCCAAAAATTAGAAACTCGCCCATAAATAGAGCTCCTCATTTGTTTGGAGTGAAAACAACATTCAAATTGAGTTTAGGCGGTTTGGCGCCAAAAATTTACAACATGAATTTTAAATTTCAAAAGAGCATTTGCAATTGTATCTTCTAGAAAGTGCGCCAACTTCCCGGGGCCATAACTTTTGATCCGGAACTCTGATTCGTGAACCGTTTGAACCGTTGGAAAGGTCTCAAAGTCAATAACTTGCTCAATATTTGCTATGTCAATTTCAAAAAGTTTTGGGGCCATTCTAGGAACTCTAAGTGCCTCAAATCTCTCTCAAAATATTTTTAGGTGCAAATCTGGGAAACTAAAACTGTAATATCTTTCAACCCATGAACAGAAAATAAAAACCATAAATTGAGAATTTCATTATGATGAAAAGGGTATCAAAAAATGTAAAAACATCTAAAAACTGATAAACTTAAAATTTAACTATTTTTGGGTGATGCAAGATTGCCCTTACACCACTAGATGCTCCTGCATCAGGATAATCGGTTCTGCATTAAGCCCCACATGAATGTATGCAATGCCATTCCCTCTCTTGCTCTTTAATATCTAACCCTAGTGTAGTTGAGTAGTGTTTGAAGGATGATTCATTCCCTTCCATGTGTTTTTGTTGGTTGCCATTGGTGAGTTTTCCCAATGAAGATCCTATATGTTATGTCCTTGGTGATTTTTCCCAATGATGATTTATTATATGGCATTGGTTAGTTGGCCCAATGCAGATTGTGATGTGGTATTGGTGAGTTTCTCAATGAGATATTATATTTGATCCTATTTGTATTTGAACCATCTGGATTTGGATGATTGTTTGATTTATGATGTGCATGTGGAGTATATTTTTGCGTATAGTGTGTGTGTAAGCTATCTCCCCATGTGTTTGGCATGATTGTTGTGATTGTAGACCACATGACCATCTCTTAACATGGTGAGAGTGCATCATTTGATTCCATGAGGTTGGGTGGCACAATAACCACCATTGGGATCAAATGTTCATGGATTAAGGAATACCATGGTACCATATTCCACTACTTTATTCCATGTATTTAAATGTTTCCCTTTCATACAAATTATTCTATTGTTATTAATGAACCTCTCTTTGAGATGGATGTAAGAATTGTAAATATTAGTGTATTGGCCCTAATTACATGGCTCGATGTTGGTTTTTGGCACAATCGTACTTTTATTATGTTGCATTTATGTCTTGGAAAATTAATATGAACTTAGGAACATTTTTTTTAGGTTTAAATGAATTTAGTGGTCACATTGCATAGTTTGGTAGCTTGGTGTTTTATTTGGGTAGCTTGGTATCTTTTGGAAACGTGGTAGCATAGTGGGGCAACTTGGTTGCATGTTTGGACGGCTTGGTTTGTTAGGCTAAATTTTTTTTTAAAAATCTCTATTTGGGTGGTCTTATCCTATGTTTGGGTGACCTCATTCTGATACAAAAAATAGAATGTTAATCCTCTTAATCATGGTTATTCAATGGTTTTCTAAGCCTAATGCAACTGATGAATAATTTTTATGCCTGATAGTTGTCTCGTTCTAATCATTTTAGTTGTTAGAACCCTAAAAAACCTAGTCAAGTTTCTCTATTTTAGGACTTGACCTTTCTTCTTTATTTCAAGGCCTTGTATGGGAAAACCATGTAAATTAAATTTTTATCTCATGGTCCCAAGGATCTAGTGGTGTTGTGTGCATGTTATTTTGTGTTTTTGTTGAGATATTATGGCTTCTCTTACCTTTTTTTGTGTGCCTTCTTTCAAAGTTCCTTGATTGTCAAAACTAGGGTTAAGGAGTCACAGTAGGCAAAAGAAACCATACAAATACCACTGGTAAAATCTTCTTGCATATTACCACAAGGAAATTTTAGGCCTTAAGATTGAAAATGTACCATCCAAGATAGGGGTATAATAGATGGGTCACACCCCATCTTGTGGATATATGTATAAGGAAAGATATGAATAACATAATGGAGATATGTAAGATATATATATATATATATATATGTAAAAATTTGTATATGAAATTGTATGTAGATATGTATATAAAAGGGTATATGTAAGAAGACAATAGAGATGTACAAAGTATAGGGGAAGATATGTGAATGTACTCCTTTGATATAATTAATATATTGATTACTATAATTTTGATCTATATTATGTTATCTATCATTCTATGAATATATAATTAATTAGTGATCCCTTGTCTAAATCAACTGGTATTACCTTTATATGATTGAGTTTAGGATATAAACTATAACACTTAAAAATTACTTGAGGCTCATAACTTTGGTCTATGTTTCCCTAGTTTTCTTGCTAACATTAGTTCCATTATTGGGACTTGGTTAGGTGATATAAGGGATAGTAACACCTAAATTTAATTAGACACTAGAAAATAAAATAATAATCAATGAAGATATGAAAGTATGTGGATCTATCCTCTTGGTACTTACCCTGTGAGAAGGGGTTAGGCACCAAGGTAATGGAGAATGGAAAGGGGGATTCTGAAAGGGATCCTCAAAAAGATGTGAATGATAAGAAAATTTACTAAATAACTACCATTGGAAATAATAAAAGGACTAATGGAATCCCAAATCAAAAACACCCATGGCAAAAGGAGATAATTCAACCATAAGAAATATTAGAGAACAAATTTAATTGGCAAGAAAAGTGGACATGACAAGCTCAAATTGAGAAAAGAGAAGACAAAAAAAGATGATTGAGAGAATAAATATACCATAGAAAAATGAAAATTATAGAGAAAATGAGAATTGATAGTGTCGATGAGGCTGCTATTGAGCGCACCAAAGTGGGTGCTACCAAAGGAAAAGGAAAAGAGGATAGAGAAGAATAATGGAAGACTCTGGAGAAATCAAAACTATGTTGGGAAAAATCAAGACAACTTATGACCAATATAAGGAATAATATTAATGATTATGGAGAATCTAGAAGATTTCTATTAGGATGCTACAATAATACAAAGACTCCACTACCACCACAACCTTCTAAAAGTCCAATAATTAGATCAGATCTATCAAACCTAACCATCAACTTGGATGATAGATTTATTAAAATTTTGAAAACTTCAGAGAAGACCCCATTCATTCAAGAATAATATTTAGAACAGTTGGTTAAGAGAAGTATAAGGAAACTAAAAGAAGAAGAAATAAGAAAAATAAAAGAGAATAAATTGAATTTGGGTAAATAATTATTTTCGCTATCAAATAAAATGTCACTAACAAATAAGAAAGTGAAAAGATATCTTGAAGAGTCATAGCCCCTAGACAAAGACCCATCCCCTAAGCCATATAAGAGTAGAAGAGTTTTGAAAGAAGAGATATCAAAAAGTAAATAGATGAAAGAGGAAGATGGAAAAGAAGTAGAGTGGGAAGAAATAGTTGGAAAAAAATACTTTGATATAAAACTAGCAAGAGATAAGGGTGGAGAACAGAAACCCTATACTATTAGGAAAGTAAAGAAAGAAAGGGAAGCCAGGTGTAGTCCACCAAACAATATGGTATCTTTAATCAAGATCCCAATATTTGGGAGAGATACATAAAATCCACATAACATAATTCCTAATAGAATCCCTATGGGAAAGGCAGGACATTGATGAAGACAAACCAAAACTATTAGACTTTGTATCTTCACTAAGGAAGGAAGTACTAGACTAGTATAAAAAGAACTATCCAAAACATGGGAAAAGTTGGAATGATGTGAAAAAATATTTCCTAACAATATTTGACACTCTAAATATTCCAATAGAGAGTGTTAGAAAAATAAGGGACCTAATACAAGGAGAAGAAGAATTAGTGAAAGCATATGAAAAAAGATTTAAAGAAGTTTGTCACAAACTAGAAAAACCCCTCACAAAACAATAAAATATTGAATGGTTCATTTTTAGACTGTAGAAGGATATAAGAGCAGCCTTGGATGGAAGAATATTCAATACATATTGTAGAGTAGGGGGATTCGTCACCGCAAGGCTCTAGGTCATGGGAGAGTCCCAAAGAATGAACTTCCCTAAACTACCTCAAGTTGCTTGATAGGTTGAGAGAGAGGTTGAAAAGGAAGGGTAAACAACACATTGTTTCCCCTCTGCTAAAATAGGTGTATTCAAAATCGGGTGAGCCAACCACAAAGGTTTCAGACTGTAGACTAGACAACTTGCTATATGAGGATGACAGCGCAAGAACCAGACTCCAACACGACATGCTAGCATCCTATACAGACAAAGGTTTGGAAAATAGGCAAAAAACACAAAGGGCCTACTTATGACCTGACTATTAAGGTTTTATAGTTTGATAGATAAAATATAGAAGGAAAAAATTACAAGAATAATACTATAAAGCTATTCTAGTGCGAGAATGACAAAGAAAGAATCAGAAAAGATACCTTTCCACTCGCGAAATCCAATCCTTCAACTATAACTCCAAATGGATGAACCAACACCTACACACATGAAAATAGGAAAAAATTTGGACTATGTTTTGAGGTCTGCCTCAATCAAACCCCCATTTTGGTGTTTCCACCATCACAAATAGCCAAATATGCAATGAGATAGAGAAATCAATAAAGAAGGGAAAGGGAAGACACTATCAAATAAAGTGCAAAGACAGCCTAAATGTTATTCTATAAGACACAATGATGCAAAAAAATAACAAGCACAATATCACCTTCCCTTCTGCTAGCACTCAAGGTCAAGAGGATAAGATGATGAGAGGCAACACCTTGCCAAGAGAGTGGAGCTATGTAGACCATAGAAAAACAATAATACTACAAAAATGTGCTATGGAATCTAAGAAGAGAGATTGCAACAGCAAGAAGAAGAAAGAGTGATCAAGAAGAGAGTAAGTATGAGCTTGAGAAAGTGAGAGTTTACATGAAGGAATGAGAAATTTGCATGAATAAATGAAAGAATGAGTTTGAATGCTTGAAATGGAGGTAACTAGTCATTTTTCATCAATCAAGGGTAGACAGATGATGTTATCTTCGCAGTCAACCAAAAATGTAACACCTTTGCTAATTCTAGGGGTAGGAATCCTATCAAGATGAAAATGTGACATGTGGACATTTGCACAACACGCACACATCTCTAACAAAAATTCCTCCATTGATGCAAAAAGATAAGTCCACATGGAAGAAATAAGATGACGATGATTAGTTTGCATCATCAAACTTATAATTTCTAAGGTAAGCATAAATAAATGGGGGATTTTTTACGGGAAATTTTCCTAGGGTGTAAATTCATTCCATTACACATATACAAAAATGATCATAATGGTATACTGCATAAAGGCTCAAACATGGTGCAGACCTCAGAAGGATGATATAAAAGAGAACCTTGAAAAATTATAATTAGCGGTAGAGAAAGTAAATATACAAAATAGAATTTTGGCAAGAGGAGAAACAAAGAAAGGTAAAGAAATTTGGTGCACATATTGCTCAAGAGAAGGTAACCTTCAAAATAATTTTCCTAAATCCCAAGGAGAAAGAATTGCAACTGCACTACATGTAGAATTAAAAATAGTACTAGCTAAAATAAATACACTATATTGTGGAACTTGCCAAGAATGGGATAATCACCTCACCCAGGACTATCTTGCAAACCAATTTCAAATTTGAAAAACAACAAATCATCCTAATCCAAGATGCCCTATGAATATAATTATGACATAGACATAGACAAAAAAATGGCACATGTTAAGGGACTTGTAAAAGGACCTCTATACGATGCAAGTTATAGGCAACCACCATGGAGAGATAACATAGATGCTTATACATTACAAAATAATCCATCACAAGATTACATGGGAGATAATAAACAAAAGAACTATAGAGGAGGATGACGATGTGGTAGAAACAATTTCCAAAGAAGTGATGCCACAAGCTATAACTAGAGAAAGATAGGTCATTACGCTATTGAATGTTGGGTAGAGAAGAAAAGGAAATTTCCCTTTGGTAGAGATGATTCTCATGAAATATTCAGATGTGATAAAGCACAACAATATTATCAAAATATAACACACTCTAGAAGTGACGACTTACAAAACCATAAAGGAGCTAGACTAATTACAAGAATACCGCAAAAAGTTAAAAGATATCAAAGAAGGGATAAATAGTCATTAGATACATCAAATGAAGAATATTCTGGTGAAGAACAACAATGGAAAATTAAGAAAAAGAAGACATCTAGAACAAAGGGAAATAAAGTTACAGTGTTGATTAGACAAGGAACAAACATTGCTAAGAATAAACAAAGGGAAATTGAAGAAATGAGTGAAGAATGAGAACCAAAAGAAGAAGAATATGATTACTTTTTTCCACGTAAGCAACACTATGATGAGATAATAGAGAAATAAAAACAACATATCATACAACAACAAAGGATGGTGTAACCTTCTTTTCAGAGGAAGAAGTTATGAGGTTAAATAATTTAACCTTCTTGGCCTAGTAAAAAGACCTAATAAAATTAAAACAACTAGGAAAATATTGAAACAAAAAAAATAAAAACAAGTCCATCAAATTGCAGAAGATCAGAACTAGAAGAATGGTCCTCTTTTAATCACCGCACATCTTAATAACAATAAAGTCAAACATGTGATGGTAGATCTAGGTGTGGACCTAAACATTATTGTGGTAACCACTTGGGAGAGGCTGGGTATACAAAAGCTAATCAGAACTGTCGACACTTAAAAATGTCTTGAATGATATCACACACTCGAACATGATATACTAACACCGCTTCATCCTAAAACCCATCCTCTTTTCGCTTAATTGATTCAATTAGCCTAGCTATTTAATTAATTGCATCAATTTCATCTATTAATCTAATTGACCTAATTAAGTTAATTCACTCCCTATTGTGCTAACCTTTCACCCTATTTAATTAAATAATTCAAATTATTTAATTTAATCCCTAAGTCCTCTTATTTAATTAAATAACCCTAAGCTATTTAATTAAATATCATATCACATCCCCCTTTTCATTAAATCATTTATTTAATGAATATCATATAATTTCACTAATTTGCATAATTGAAACTTTGTTTTAATTATCAAATTAATAATTAAATCTAATCCTCCCACTTGCAAGGGAATATTCCTTGAGAATATTCCTCATTTGCACATTCCTCCAAAAAGGGAATATTCCTTCCCCTTTGCACATTAAAACTTGGTTTCAATTAACTAAATGCTAATTTTTCTCCAAAAGAGAATATTCCCATGGAATATTCTTTCCCTCTTCACTCATTTGAAAAAAGGAATATTCTTCCTTGTAACTAACTTTCAACAAACTTCTTGTGCAAGTTTTGAAAGTGTGTTTGTTTGGATGATTGTGAGGCCTTGATTAAATATCAACTCGCATTCTCAACCCTCGATGGGAATACATGCCTCCATTTTTCTTCCATCTTGACCATTGATTGATTCTTTCAATCTTGACCATCAATTTCATTTTGCCTATTCTATAAATAGACCTTGTATCTATTGAAGAGGGATCCATATTTTAATATTGAACTTATGTTGTTAAAATCACTCTCATTTTCATCCATGTTTAGCACATATTTAGCTTTTTTTTAGTTTAAATCATGCATTATTAGCTTATCATCCATTAATGGCTTCCATGGTAACTTATTTGTATCCATAGTACATTTTGAAATTATGGTTTTAATCTTTTGAATCTTGCATACATTTAGAATAGCTTTGTATACACTTACATCAATCATCCTAGCATTTATCATGTTAAAATAGCTTTCATCATATTTTAAAACACATCTTAGATAGTTTTCATCAGTTTTCTTCAATAAAACTAATTGAAACAAGCTCGTTATCCAAGGGATTGGGAAAGGGTCAACATTCCACATCAATGTGACACCACTCCCCCAATAAGATAAGTTTCAATTTCTTAGAGTAAATGTTTATCAAACTTGATAGTTTTAATGGCTTCTTCGTCTTTGTTTACATTGAATGATCTTATTGGGTTGATGCTTAGTGGCTTAAGTATGCTTCAAATCCTTATGGATCAAGTGTAGTTAACCAATACTATGTTACCAATCACATTTTTGCGCTAGGAGGAGGGCATGAACTAATCAATATGACAAATTTCTCTTTAGATTTTTCGTGTTCCTTGTGTTTGCAGGTTCAGCGACGCACTTTCAGAAAAATCATCGATGTACCTTAGACATGTCACTATACAATGATGCACTTGATCTTGAAAACAATGATGCATGATTAAATTGGTGATGCCCTATTAAATTTTGTTACCACTTAATTAAAATAGCGACACTAGACTTGTTTTTTTATTGTAGCATGAATTTTAATTTAGCGATGCATGTGATATGGTGATGCTATTGATGTCACTATTTACTATAGAGAGACACATCTAATTCTTCAATACAACAATGTAATTTTGATATACTGATGCATTTGATGAAAATACAGTGACATAGTTGATTTCAGCGTCACTATTTACTAGTAAACAAAATTGAACTTGAATTTTGACATGTGTTAATTTTTTGATTTCATTTGACTGATAACATGTCACTAACTTCTCATTTTTTGTTTCTAAGGCTAACTGGTTTTGCAGGTTTGGGCAATAAAATTCAAAGTGAAGGAACATATCATCGTTTTATTATACAATTGTAATGTGTTTCAACACTTATGGGGCAATTATAACCCATTTATGATGCTTTATTTCACATTTTAGGATCAACTAGATTTATTTTGGGTTTAAAATGAACATTCAAATTGGTTAAAATTGAACCCTCACATCCTCATTTTGCAATGTTGGTTTAAAATTGAACAAAACAATCTACACACTTCATTTAGTGCTTAAAATGAATTCATTATTCTTGTCAAAGTTAAAATGAACATGTGTCCAATTTTATTGTGTGTGCTTGTTGTGCATATCCTCTCCCCTTGCACTTCGTACAATCTTGGGTGAAGAGAAACACACAAGCATACTTTGCTTCTTGGAAGTGCCTATCCTCTCCCCTTGCACCTTTTGGCAATCTTGGGTGACGAAAAGCATTTTACGCTTCACCAACTATGTTATGTTTAGAGGGCCTTCCTCTTCCTCCCAACTTGTGAGAGGGAACAACCCAAGTGGTGCTTTTGTTTCAGTCCATTATATAAATAATTGGTTGTGACTAAAGTCATTAACCAACTAGTGTTGTCCTATACCAACGAATATCTCCCTTAGTATCCTTGTGATTCATTAAAACCCTTAGATATTTCTAAGGGTTAGGAGGCCTCTTAATTGAGTGAATCACCGCATGTATAGCACTAATTTAACCCAAAAGTCTAGATTAAGAACCTTGTTCATAGTGGCTCACCATTTCCTTTGAAGTGTATTTTGAAGTAGTGCATGGGAGGCGCACCACTCCCAAAATTTACTTACCATGTCTGGTTTTTGGTTGAGGCAATAAAGCAAATGGGGAAGGGACTCCTTTTCTTGGCATGTTAAGACGGTACATTTCCTTCACATAGCCTATTTTTCCATTCCATCTTCATGGATTAATCATCTCTTAGGGGATGATGGGTAAAGCCAGACCAGACCGGACAGGCGCTTTTGCGGGGCGGTTTGACGGTTTGAGCATTCCGGACAGGCAGGGCTGAAGCCGCACCGTTGGTGCTGGAGAAAGCGTTTGGGCGATGGCGCTGCTGGGACTCGCCGGGCAAACTGAATGGCTGTTTGCATCGATAGCGCTTTCCCGGTTGACGCCGGAACTCACTGCTAGCTAATGCTGCATGAACAGTTTGGATGAATATCCTTTTTGTTCAGTTGTTTGTTGGACTTTCAAGCAGACAGTTTTTCATGGTGGGCTCATTCAACAGAATCAGATGTTTCAAATTGATGCAACAATTTGCATCATTAACTCTAGACCAGAAAAGCGACCAAACCTGCTGCCCTCCTCACCCAAACAAACTTCGAACTAATTAGATGGAAATTCTCACTAATTAGTGAGTTTAGAACTGTGGAATGAGGGCACCTAGAAACTGGGAGATGGAGGTAATGTGACCCAAGACAGGACAAAGTTTCGTTTGTGTGAAAGAATCCCATATTACCACTAAAACCAACCAAGCTAATAAAGATCTTAACACCCTCTAATGATCTCTGGGACTCCAAGAATCTATGAAGTCCCATTCACTATTTCAAAACATGTATATTTGAGGCCATCCAGGACTCTTCAGCAGACTCAGTGTGGGAGGCATGCGCTTTCATAGACAAACCATATTTACACATTTCACAAGCACTTCTTAATTAAAACCATTGAGTTCATAGGGTTTGATCACTTTAGAGGTATAGCATGTTTCTCACTACCTTGGTCTTGCAAGACAAAGGTTCACTCTAGGTCAAAATTGGGTCAAACATTTCATCCATCCTTCATATTTCATCCTTCACTTCACCAAACTTTGTAAACTTTCGAATACACCAACACTTTGGACTTAGACATCTATCAACCCAAACACTAACTTAGATACTTTGTATGTGAAATGAATCCTTTTCCATAAACTTAGTTAAGTTAGTTATCATTTGTGGACTAGTTTATCTTGAAGGTCACAAGTCTACCTTAAATATTTACACGTTCATTAACATCCTTTATCCAAACATCAAACTTATAGTCAAAAGTGTTGTCCCAATTTTTTTGTGAAGATCATTCATCTTTTCATCTCCCACTCATATCATTTCTCCAAAATGACTTAGAGGGGCCCTCTTACCTAAATTTGAGTCAACTAGAGAGTTTAAACATTACAAACCCCAACACAACTCTCCCATTGGTGACCCACAATTTATGGTAACAACGATGTCACAACATAAGAGAATCATGGAGAAAACCAAAGTCACATCCACCATCAATGATACCAACCCTCAAGAATTTGATCCACGAGGTCATTCTACCCCCTCACAACAACCCCAAAATTAAGAAGGACCATATGAGGTAGAAGACGTTACGAATAATCCATTTGAGCTTACCAAAGAAGAAATCCTTGAGTATAAGAAAGAACGTCAAGCCATAGAGAAAATAACTTCAATCCCCCATCATTTTCAACACACAGCTTGACTTCATCCATGCTTCCATCAAAACCACCACCAGGGCCAAATCAAACACCAATTCCTAGTCTTGCGACTATTATTGCTAAGGACTTTGGTCATACTCTACCTTTGGCAAGCAACACACTTATGGGTACCCTCAACACCAATCCACCCCAAACACCACTTGGACACCTACCTTTGGTGCTCCTACTATTCCCAAACACCCCCTACATCAACATAAACCACTTACACTTCATGAATCCACAAAAACCTCAACATATCAAGGGCACCCACCTTCATCCATCCCCATAAGTACCACAAGTGTACCCAACATCACACAAGGTAGTATGGATCAACAAGGGCATGTTAACACCCTCATTTAAAATCAACCTTTAATGCAAATAGGGGCATATTTATCCAACCACCCCATTGGTTCATCTATACCATTAGTTTCAGAAAACACATACATCTCATCCATCATCAACCCAAATCAAAACAACACCTTGGATATGAATCCCATCAACCAAGGTAATATCTTGGTCACACCTCAAATACAACAAGGGAACCCCCTACCCATTGGTCAAGGGAACCCTTTCAATCAATTACAAGATTTGAATGTGTCATTACCATTGCAATACCAAATGGAACCAACATCTTTCCCCTTGGTCCCCCACATCATGCAAAATCAAACCGGACCTCAAACTTACATTCCTCCATCCCAATCCACCACCTTGCAAGGAATGATAAACCAAGGGAACCCCAATCCTCTTGTCAACAATCCACAACCCACTCAAAACATCAACACCCAAAACCCATCACAAATGCCCCAAAAACCAACCATCCTACATTGCAAGAACAACAAGTAGCCTTAGTAGCCCAACAACAACAACAACAACAAGCAACCTTAGCAGCACAACAAGCAGCCCTAGTAGCACAACAACAATAGCAACAACAACATGCAGCCTTAGCAGCACAACAACAAGCCCTCATGGCCCAACAACAACAAGTAGCCTTAGCAGCCCAACAACAATATCAAGCAACCTTAGAAGCCCAACAACAACATTTAAAAAAAAAAAGCAACCTTAGTGTCCCAACAACAACAACAAGCCCTATTAGCCCAACAGTATGCCCAACAACAAGAAGTTCTCACACAACAACTGTGTTTATATTATAAACCTCAACAGAACATCATCAATACAAACATGTTAGGAACATACACGCCTCCACTATAATAACCTTCACAATATCCCACACCACCATACTCACCATACAACACCCCATCATATCAAAATCCCATGTACAATCCATCTGCCATCCCACAATACACAACATATGCTCCTCCACCAAACCCATAAGATAATGTAGCATCACAACTTAAGGTGTTAACACAAGAAATGTAGGATATCTAGATGGGAAAAATGAAGAAGCCCCATACACAACAAAACCCATGCCCATATTCATTCGATCAGAACATCGCAATGGTATTGTTCCTTCCCAACTTTGAATTCCCAAAATTTGATAAATAAAAAGAGAGGAATTTTTACGGACCATGTCAAAGAGTTTAGTGTCATGAATCCTATTTGATGCACCTCTTTCCACAAATCTTGATAGGCCCAGCCATCGACTGGTTTTCTTAGTTGCCTCTAGGTATCAAAACCTTCCAAGAAATCATCGATAAATTCATACATCACTTCTCCTTTAACCTTGACATGGATGTGAACTTAGAAGAGTT
>VDFB02266427.1:0-40953 GCA_007258455.2 Sequoia sempervirens
TATTTACCTACCTTAGCAAAGGAACCCTCCCATTTGATATCACCTCCAACCTTAAGAATACCTTCATTAAAAATGAATCTCGATTCATGATCCTAGGTGATACCTTATACCATTGAAGCATTGAAGGGACATTAATACGATGTCTCAACCAAGAGGAAGCCTTGACTACCTTAATAGAACTACACGATGGCATATACAGTTCCCATTCTAGTAGTATGACTTTAGCTAAGAAACTGTTGAGGATGGGGTATTACTAGCCAACCATGGAAAGAGAAGCCCATCAATATGTGCAGAAGTTTGTACAGTGTCAACAACATGGAGATATTATTCATGCCCCAACTCAAGAGTTACAACCAATGGTCACACCTTGGCCTTTATCATAGTGGGAACTTGAGCTCATAGGAAATATTACTCCCATTTCATCTAATAGCCATAAATTCATCATAACAACCACTAAATACTTTCCCAAGTGGGTCAAATCCATTCCTATCACCTACATAACAAGGAAGCAAATTGCCAAGTTTATCCTGAATTAACTTATCTATCATTATGGTGTTTCACAACCCCTTATTTTTTATAACTAAACACCCTTCAAGAATTAGGATGTGAAAGAGATATGTCAAATATTTCACATCCAACATCAATTATTTACCCCTATATTACCCCTAGGGCAACGATACAGATGAGGCTACAAACAAGACCATTCTAAAGATCCTAAAGAAAATAGTCCATGAAGCTAGCCATGACTGGTATTTGCAATTAAACCCCACCCTCTCAGCCTATCAAACTAGTATATGCATACCTATAGGTGCAACCCCTTTCTCCTTGGTCCATGGATCAAAATCCATCCTACCTATCAAGGTCAAGCTTCCTTCACTATGAGTGTCACTGCAAAATTTGATCACTAATGAAGAGTTTAAAGTATCTTAACTAAATAAGCTAGAATTCTTGGATGAGCATCGTCTTAATGCCCTTAATCACTTACAAGTATATCAAAATTGATTAAAACGGAGCTATAACAAGAAGATCAAAAATTGGCCTTTCCAGGTAGGGGATCTTGTTCTCAAGCATAATAAAAAAAATTCCAAATCAGGATAGAAAAGGAAAGTTTGAGCCTAATTGGTTAGGTCCATTTGTCGTCACAACAAGCTATTGATTAGGAGCATACCAATTATCAACGCCTAAAGGTGAACCCTTGCAAGAACCAAACAATATTTTGCATCTTAAAATTTTTTATGCTTAGGCTTAAAGGGTGTAAATTTGAAAATGCAAACAAATCAAAAAAAGAAAGAAAAATAAAGAAAAAGGATTAAAAATAGTAAAGAAAAATGAATCCTCAGGTAGAAACCACTTTAGTGAACACTTTGGACAAATACCTTGAAAGCTTGGAAAACATCACCTTGCATAAATAAAGCACCTCTATCTATTCTTTAAGCTCTTATCTCTTTTAATTCTTTGTATACATCCATCCATCATCATTCATCCTATTGTTCATCACCCATCAGCATCTATCATAGCTTGATATTTTGAAATTATTATGTATTAATTACTGTAGCATATTTCAAGGTCATCTGTCTTTCCTATATCAGGGTAGTCTAATGCATCCTGCTGGAGGCAATTTCTATACATCGGTCAGGTTCTTGTATATCTGCAAGGTTATTTAATCTCATCAAAATCTCAAAACATTCTTAAAATCTCATAAATCCTTAAACACTTACAAAATTAGAAATCCAAAACATCCAAAAATCCTTGTGCATTAAAATCAAAAATTCAAAATTATGGGAATCAAAGTCAAAGCATCCAAAACATCAAAATCTCTAAAGAATTTCAAGGCGCCAGTAAAAAATGATACCATGTTGGAACTACATTGTCTAGAGCTTGGTCATGGGCAAGTCCATCATTGGTGTGCCCAAAGACCCCTAGGTTAGTCCCTTTGGGAGTTTGTCATATCATGGCAACCCATCAATTTTCATTTTCTCATCACCAATAAATCAGTGAGATGAACTACATGGTCTTTGCGTGTATAACTTAGTCAAGGCTCATCTTTGATAAGCCCCTGAGGCCCCTAGGATAGTCTTTTAGGTTAGGTTCTTAGTCGAAAAACTTGGAAAAACCCCTAAACAGTCAAAAAACATAGAAAACCCCTAAACATTTGAAAATTGAAAAAACCCTAAAAAGCCTCAAATAATCGAAAACCAAAATATTCACATAAGCATTCAAAAAGATCAAAAATAACCTCAAAACATTCTTTCAAAACACCAAGAGCATTGAAATATTCTAGAAAACCAAAAAAACCATCCATCCCATTTCACTTTCACCTGCAATAAACCTTCACCCATAATAAATCAAACATCACCTTCAACCTATGGCAAAACAAATAGATAACAAGTATCACAAGTCGTAAAGTGAAAAGCTAAGTATCAAAATCTAAAGTCTAGATCATAGGTAAATGAGTCAATGAATTTTGTATCAATGGCTTATCACACACCTCATCCTAATCTAAACATCCGATAAACTATCCTAGGATGCATCCTTCCGACAATGGACATCAACATCAGAAATCACCTTAGCTATATTAAATCGACAAGAGATATATATAACATTGATTGTTTGTCTTTGATCTTTTCTTATGATTTATCTTATTGACCCATTTTGAGGACCTCTTGATGATGTCTAAACTATTTAGAGAGAAAGGAATTGGACATCGATCATTATATTTTGTATGTTGTGCTTGTGGATATTCTTGTAAAATAATCTTGGTACATACTTGCTTAGTTGTGTGTGGGGAGGTTGTCTGGAGTAGATTGCTGACTATTACGTATGCTTTGGTTTGAGATATTCTAAACTTCTAAAAAACAGTCCAACGAGGTTTCCATATGTCAAGGTGTGAACAAGAACTATCCTATCTATTTGCAGAGTTAAAGTCCATTACACTTGATACAATGTCATCTTGGTTATCAATACCATGATGCATCATGTCTATGTTATATCAAACATAAGGAATGACAAAAAATCCTAATCCCAAGATATGAGAAAATCATCCATCTCATCACCATTTCGAATAAAGTCTCAGTGGATCATGGACTTGTTGGACTTTTGAATCAATCTCAAAATAGATGATCAAATCATTCATTCTATTCTTCTATCTTCTTTCCATGCTAACCTAGTATCATGACTATCAACGAAAACATCATCATGCATCCATCCTACATCCACAAAATTGTTAATGTGCATACATCCTGCATCATCACAACATATCTTAATAATGGGAAACATAATCCACTACATCATCATTATCATCTAAGTTGTTTTAAATAATATAGATTTGTTATTCTAAGCATCTTAATCCATCGCATTATCATTCATCACATCCATATCATGAATATTCATAACATCCATATATACATCTATATACATCCACATACATACATCTTGCATAAGCATATCATATCATAACATGTCATAACATCCATCCCAGAACATATCATAAAAAGGTACTGAAAAAGAAGGTTACACACCCATTGCATTGCATCCCTCTCATAACATCGCATATCATATACATCACGTCATAGATCATCACATATCGCATCAATATAAATAAAACAAGTGCATCCATCACAATGCATCCATATATAATCATAGTGCATAAACATAACAACACATCATAACATATGCATCCATACATTCATAAAGCATGAAATAAGGGACATCACATCATAAATTTGAATTATCTCATATATATCAAAAAATAACTATCATGACACAATATTTGAATCAGTGTATGAATATCAATCAAAAGTACAATATCCACGAGGCTAGAAAAAATGAGCCCATAAATGCATATTTGTATAAATAATCGGGCAAATAATTAAAAAGTGTCTACAAAACGGCTAGCTCTGGTGGTTGCTCAACTCCCCTCTAATTGATGGTTGATCCTCAACCCTGGGAGGTGCCCTGCTCCTCTAATAAAAATCAGGTTGTCTCATCTCTTGGGGGAAATCACAATGATAATTCATCCTATAATACGCAAGCTTAGTGATGGCCTCTCTATACATTCGAGCAAACACCGTCTGTCCCTGAGATGTTGCTATCTCCACCCAATCTCCTGGGCGAGCTATAAGTCCAGTTGTTGTTGCAATTCAACCTCATGATCCCTCTAAGCAGTCATGTCCTATAGTTGTTTTTGTAGCCAATCCCTATATTCCTATAGTTGATCTATCTCAATTGTAAGAGCCTATATCTGAGCTTGTACCTATTGACCTGGTTGTTGTAGGGGTGGAGGAGGCGGTGGCGCACCCAAAACCTATTCATCCTATTGACCAAGTTGATGTCTTGGGTCCTAGTGACCTTGATCCTATTATTGTTGTTGGTGCCCATCCCTTGGCACCTATGCCCTATCCTGCTCTGTCTGCTACTATCCTCTACCTCAACCCCCATCTCAATCACCATCCTGGCCTCTACTTCGGCCTTCGTGGTATTCCCCTCACTGGGTCTATCAACTGCATAGGTGACCTGAACCATGGATCATAGCAGAGGGTATTTCCTACATCTTGTATGCCCTAATCATAAGCCCATGGTTGTGGAACAAGTTGTATGAAGTCATTGACCGCCACTACAAGATCAATTTGTACTCCCCACTTAACCTCCCTATGAGATCTCACGAAGACTATTCTATAATCATTGAGAGGTACATCTTGTACATCCCTGAACTATCTAGCTACACGATCTAGGAGGTACAAATCTATCATAGTATGCTCCCTCCCCTAGAGATAGTGGGTCTTGCGAGCAAAATATAACTACTACTAGTCATTATACCATGTTGGAGCTTGTAGCCACAACCTCCATCTGAATATGATCATGTCTTCAATGACCCTGCACTAATATGGTAGACTTGTCAGCCCTATATGTTGTAGTGTCATCAAAACCTTGTACTTGAATACTATGGGCTCATCCTTGTGAATGTCTACTAACACAACTAGTGGCCTCAACACTGTAATATGCTCATACACCCAAATATGTAACAGTGTAACACCTACCTTGATGCTCTTGCCCTCGCAATACACTACCTGATGCATATCATGATACAAGAAAGCAAGGAGAATTGGACACCATGCATACATAATGGTCCTCCTCATCATCCCCTCCCATGCCACCCCCAGCTCAGATTGAAACCTCTGCCCCGTCGATTTAGGAAAATCATGCTAGAAATTAGTGCAGCCACAAATAATTTGAAAATGGGCATCCGCTTGTGATATAGATCAAGATCTATCTGCGAGCTCACCAAAATAATATAATTTGTGTAGAAGAGAGCAAAATGCACCCCTTCCGGCCTCTTTGTCATGGATGACACACTTTCCATGTATCGGCAATTGCAGGATCTGCCACACATCCTCAAGTGTGACAATGGCCTCATTAGTGGGCATGTAAAATGAACAAGTCTCGTTGTGCCACCTCTCGATAAGCATGACCATCGTAGCCAAGTGGGTTTGAACCTCTAGAAGGAAAGTGATGAAGCCTAGTCCAACCATCCCTAGTTTCTCTGCCTCCAAGTCATCAAAGTCTCTAGCTACTGCCAAAATATCAGAAAGGTGCTCTCGCAACATAAATGGCGGAGGATCCTCCTGCACACAGCACACACACAACGTCAATTTGCCAAAAAGTTAGAAAACTAATTAAAATCTGAGACTTTGCATCCAAAAACATAAAAAGTGTTGTTGTTTTTGGTTGCTTCACTATATAAATTTTGGGGTGCATCGCCAACTAGCGCTTCATGTTACTCAATAGTGAATCGACATTTACATGCGTTGCTATAGCTAAAAACTTAGGTGTGTCGCCATTTGCTATGTGCGTTGCCCAACCTAAAGATCCTATGCATCACTATATTAAACTCGCAACCCCCAAATCAAAAGCATCACCCAAGCAAAAAATGGTGGTGCACTGCTAAACAAAAGGTGCGTCGCTAAAAAATCAATAGTGACACTCTTAAAGACCTAATTCTTATGCACTATTAAATGCACCTAAATGTGAAAATTGAGGCAAGTTTCGAGTCACAATCCTGTGATCCTACATCTGCTCAGTGTTGGTACTCTCAAACCTGCTCGAAAAGGTGAAGAGGAAGCACATAGTGAGCCATCTCGCCAAGGTGTCAGAGCTCCAAATGCACAAAATCTCTCAAGGCTGAATGCACAAATGAATTGGAAGTGCACCCTTCTCCCCTATTTAAGCCTAAAAATTAGGGTTTTTTTCCCTAATTTGAGCCAAAAGCTAGGGTTTTGACATGTTTTACCTATTTTTGCACTTCACGATCTATTTTGAGCCTTTTTTTTGCATTTTTTAGGCCATTTTTGGCATCTCAGGGCATGTTTTTGGCACCTAGACCTATATTTTACCTTTGTCGAGAGATCAACCCAAAATTCAAATTTTCTACTCGATCTCTCGAGGGGGTAGGGAACAACTTATTCCTTCTATTGGGGCAGTAGTGAGGCATCCAAAAAAAATTTAAAAAATGGCAATGGAGTATCTGAGTAGTAGTTTTAATCTAAAAAGTGTTAGTCTTTGAACCAACATAGCAAGTACCTCGGTTCAACGAGGGGAAAATGTAGACACTTAAAAATGTCATGAATGATATCACACACTTGAATATGATATACTAACACTGATTCATCCTAAAACCCATCCTCTTTTTACTTAATTGATTCAATTAACCTAGCAATTTAATTAATTACATCATTTTCATCTATTAATCTAATTGACCTAATTAGGTTAATTCACCCCCTCTTGCGCTAACCTTTCGCCATGTTTAATTAAATAATACAAATTATTTTATTTAATCCCTAAGTCCTCTTATTTTAATTAAATAACCTATGCTATTTAATTAAATGTCATATCACATCCCCTTTCATTAAATCATTTATTTAATGAATATCATATAATTACCCTAATTTTGCATAATTGGCTTTGTTTAATTATCAAAATTGCTAATTAAATCAATCCTCCATTTGCAAGGGAATATTCCTTGACAATATTCCTCCTTTGCACTTTCACTCCAAAGGAATATTCTCATGGAATATTCCTTCCCTTGCACATTAAATTTTGGTTTTAATTAACTAAATGCTAATTTTCCTCAAAGGGAATGCCATGAATATTCTTTCCCTCTTCATCATTTGAAAAAAGGAATATTCTTCTTTGTAACAAACTTCTTGTGCAAGTTTTGAAAGTGTGTTTGTTTGGATGATTGTGGGCCCTTGATTAAATATCAACTTGCATTCTCAACCCTTGATGGGAATCCATGATCCATGCCTCCATTTTCCTTCCATCCTAACCATTGATTGATTCTTTCAATCTTGACCATCAGTTTCATTTTTCCTATTCTATAAATAGACCTTGTATCTATTGAATAGGGATCCATCTTTTAATAGTGAACTTATGTTGTTAAAATCACTCTCATTTGCATCCACATTTAGCACACATTTATCTTTTTTTAGTTTAAATCTTGCATTATTAGCTTAGAGCATCCATTAATGGCTTCCATGGTAACTTAGTTGCATTGATTTAGTATATTTTGAAATTAAAGTTTTAATATTTTGAATCTTGCATACATTTAGAATACTTTTGCATACACTTACATTGATCATCATAGAATTTATCATGTTAAAATAGCTTTCATCATGTTCTACAACACATCTTACATCAGTTTCATTAGTTTTCTTCAACAAAACTGATTGAAACATGCTCATTATCCAAGGGTTTTGGAAAGAGTCACCATTCCACATCAATGCAACACCACTCCCCCAATAGGATAGGTTTCAATGTCTTAAAGTAGATGTTTATCAAGCTTTCATGCTTTAGAATGATAGTTTTAATGGCTTCTTCATCTTTTTTTACATTTAATGATCTTATTGGATTGATGCTTAGTGGCTTAAGTACGCTTTGAATCCTTATGGATCAAGTGTATTTAACCAATACTACATCATCAATCACAAGAAAAAACCAATGAACATTAATTTAGTAGATGGTTCTAGCATGGAGACTTTAGGGACATGGAAAAATATGGAAATAAACATAAAAGGACTAAAATAAATAGCTGATTTTGAGGTAGTTGAGATGAAGGAAACCTTTAACACTTTTAGAGAATTTCTAGGATTGATATAGTTTTTCAATTCTAATAGGATAGTAGACTCAAAAAAGGAAGATATATCTTTGGTGGATGACAATAGGATAGTCCATATTCCGCTAGGGAAAAGGAATGCCAATAACTATGTAGAAGAAAAAAGAGTATGGATGATTTATTCCATTTCAAAAACCTCCACTACATTACCACAACATATAATATATGGATTCAAAAGGGTATTTATGATACAAAAACACTCACCCACTACATCTAAAAAAGAGCAATAAAAAATGTAAAATATATCAATCACATCTAAAGAGGGATATCGCATATCAAACTACCAAAGTTTTTTAGCGTAGGCGATGCAAGAGAATATATAAGGGACATGGAGAGAACATTCCAAAATGAATCAACTAGGACCACCACCCTTTAGGAAAATCTAGTATATAATGTTGATTGTTGGTGGCATACACACAAACACACTATTCCCACATGGCACACTTTTCAAATCTTAATCAAGGAACAATATCTCCAGGAATGAGAGGAATATAGCTTCATCACCAAATATAAAGAATTCAATACCCTAGAGGATCATATTCAAATGTGCATTAGTATATGGAAAAAAGATAGAGAATATGACCACTTACTCTACATACAAATATTTTATTAAACCCTTGCACCAATAGTACAAACCTAGTATATTAATCAGGAAAGAAGAGGAGAAACTAAGGACTAGAGAGAACTTCAACATGACTTCATACACACATTTTCCTTTTGGGATGAAAACAAACAAGCACGTATCGAATTAAGAAGAATTAAGGAAATTATTTTCAAACTAGTACCAAAAAACCTCATTCATCAACAACCACAAAACCCACCACCTAGAGACCAAATAATACGAATGATAATTAAATGGATGGACAAACAAACCTAATTGTTATGAAATGATGCTAGAAAATATGTAAGGATGATGAAGAACCATACCCAAAAGTTGAGATCGCAATAAAAGAAGGGGAAATGGAAATAAATTAAACAAGGATTCTAAAGACCATTATTATATCCAACCCCTCTAGTTAAGAGAAGAAAATATAGCCCATGAAGATAATCCTAAAATGGAAAAAAATGGTGATTATTGGGAAGAATCGATTGTAGCAGTAGTCACTGAATTACTTTCTAAATATGAAGAACTATTCCCATGAACATTCACATAAAAGAAAGGCATAAAAGAGGAAGCAAGATGAATAAAAAATAAACTAAAAGAAGGAACCAAACCACACTGGAAAATACCTTACCACCTCAACCCTAACACGAAGAAAAGAGTTAAAACATAAATAGATAAAATGTAAGTGGCAAGAATTATTAAACCAATAGAATATTTTGAATGGATTAACCCTATGGTAGTACAAAATAAAAATACAAGAGATATTCGAATATGTGTGGAATTTCGGGAACTCAATAAACCATGTATCCATGATTCCTTTCCTACTCCCTTTACTAAGGAAATACTTGAATCCATCGCAAGGAGAAAAATATATTCATTTATTGATGGATTCTTTGGATACCACCAAGTCTGGATTAGGGAAGAAGATCAACCTAAAACAACATTCACCATAGAATGGGGATCATTTATGTCTACTGTGATTCGCTTTGGATTGAAAATGCACTAATAGTCTTTAGTAAAATCATGATAAACACATTTAAAAAGTTTATACATGACTCATTATAAGTATACCTAGATGATTAGACTATATATGGATTAGTCAAGAATCACATTTAGGCACTATGAACCATGTTAGAAAAATGTAGAAGTATACAAATATCCCTGAATATCAAGAAATGTATTTTTGCAGTACCCTTTGGCACATTAATAGTACACATCATATGTAAAGAAGGACTAATGATAGATCCAATGAAATTTGCCTTAATTTTGACATTACCTCCACCTAAAATAACACTAGAGGTTAAAACATTTCTAGGTTATATTTTATATCATAGGAAATTCATCAAAGGATATGCCAACCTAACAACTCCTTTACAAGAGCTTCTAAAAAAGAAAACTAATAGCTATCACATGGACTAAATAGTGTCAACAATTATTCGACACATTAAAACAAAAAATAGCAAAAGGTCCCATTTATATTCCAAGATTGGTTAGTACCTTTTCATGTCCATGTAGATGCTTCTAGAATAGCAATAGGAGCCATTCTAGCCCAATCGTGAGGAAATAAGGATTACATAGTTACTTTTGCTAGTTGAAAACTTTCCCAAGCTAAGAAAATTATAGCACCACTAAACAAGAGGCCTTAGCCATGGTCTATGCAATATATACATTCCACCACTATATTCTATCTACATCATTCACATTCTTATACTAATCATGAGCCCTTGGGAATTCTACTAAACAAACCAGTGATATAAGGAAAATATGCCAATGGTTATTGTTATTTCAAAAATTTAATTTCAATATAATAGTAAAACCAGGGAGGAACAATCAAGGTCCTGATTATCTCACTAGAATTGATACAAGCGAAGAACCTAAGGAGGTTGATGAAGAAGACTTGTATCGGGCACTCATATATTTTGGATAATTACAGTACCAAAAGAATTTCATGATGTAGCACAATTACTTTCTATAGTTCAATATCCCACTAATATGACAACACATGATAACCAAGTGTTGTTAAAAAAATACCTATCCTTCACCTTAATTGAGGGAGCACTATTTAAAAGGTTGAGAGATGACCTTCTTTGGAGAGTAGTTTATAAACATGATGAGAACAAATCTTAAGAGAAGCACATGAAGGCATTGTAGGACATAATTACAAAGACATGACCGCTCAAAAACTACTGCTAGCTAGACCTTTTGGTGACCTAGTATATATAAGGATGCCAAATTATATAAAGAACTGTGATATTTACTAAAGAATAGGGTGACCTATTGCTCGAGATGATATGTCCCTCCACCCAATATTGACACAAGTCCCATTTGAGAAATTGGCTATTGACTTCATAGGACCTATAGGCCCTTTAATCAAACTGTCCAAAGCTAGATTCATTATCACTAGTGTAGACTACTTAACTAAATGGGGAAGATCTAAACCAACCAAGTATTGCACTGCATATATTGCAACTATATTTCTCTGGCATAACATAATTGCTTGATTTGGGTGTTCACTCAGTCTAACTAGTGATCAAGGAAAAAACTTTATTAACAAAACAATAAAGGAATTACTAGCCAATTTCATGATCACCCATAATTGAAACACACCATACCATCCATAAGAAAATGGTGCAAATTAAGCACTAAATAAGATTATAGGCACTACTTTGACCAAGATGTGTGATGCAAATAGGACTGACTAGACATTAAAATTCTTGCAATACTTTAGAAATATCACATTACATACAAACGAGCCACCAAAAACACTTTGTTTGATCTTTTTTATGGCATGGAATCCACCATACTAATAAATTTCATGGTCCATAACCTCCGCATAACACTGGCCTTAAGACTCACCGACGAGGAATCCATCAAACACCGCCTAGAAGAACTAGATAAACTCGATGAAATGAGACAACTGGTGGCACACCATCTATGGATAGAAAGATGAACAAAAAAAAGTCTACCATGATCAAAATATCATGTCTAAAAATTTAAGGTTGGGGATAGTGTCTTACTCTATGATAACAAATTCAAAAAGCAAGGAAAACTCAAAGTTTGATGGCTGGACCCTTATCAAATCCATCACATTCTTAACTTCGGGGCAATACAACTAAGAACATTAGATGTCACTATACTACAATCCTTTATTAATGGAGCACGCCTTCAACACTATCACACTATAATAGAGCAACGCTGAATTGAGGATAAGTCAACATTTTGAAAAGGGGGATGATATTGGCCCAAGAAAGAGAAACAATGCATATACCATTAAGCAAATCCTATCGCATCTTACTGCAAGGAGCTTGCAGACGTTAATATTAAAAAGATACCATCTAGGATAGGGGTAGAATAGATGGGTCATGCCCCATCCCGTGGATATATGTATAAGGAAAGATATGAATAATAAAATGCATATATGTAAGAGAGAGATATATGTATAAATTTGTATATGAATTTGAAATCGTATGTACATATATGTATAAAAGGGTATATGTAAGAAGAGGATAGAGATGTACAAAGTATAGGGGAATATATACGAATGTACTCCTTTGATATAATTTATATAATGATTACCAAAATTCGATCTATATGATATTATCTATCATTCTATGAATATATAATTAATTAGTAATCACTTGTCCAAATCAACTGATGTTGCCTTTATATGACTAAATTAGGGGTATAAACTACAACACTCAAAAAGAACTTGGGGCTCAAAACTCTGGTTTGTGTTTTCCCAAATTTCTTACTAATAGGGAGATTGTGCACCTGGTCTTGTGAAGTCTTTGGAAGGTTATAATGCTTCATGGTTGGCCTTGTTGATTTCCTCTACATTCATCATATGTCATGGGGTGTTGTGGAGTAGTTTCTTCCACTTGTGTGATGTCGTTCTATTACTAGATATCTTGAGAAGTGTGTGGTTGTTTTAAAGTGGCTTGTCATCCTTTCAGTTTGGGGTGAGTTTGTACCTTTTGGTTAGACAACCTCTTGTGAAGTTTTTCCCTTGTGTTTAGAGTTATGAATCATGTTTGGATATGGATGAGAGGTTGATGTTTCTCTCATCTCCTCCTAGTGTGGTGTTTTGAGACAATGCAGTCGTGGTTTAGTAATTGATTGTCATGTAGGTTTTGTCCTCTCTCTCTCATATGTTCATCGTAGTGGACTTATCCCATGATTGGTTAGTCTTTTGTTATTTCCATCTTGCTTATGCAATGGTGAAGTTATCTTCTTGTTCTTGTCGTTGTGTTGTTGTGAAGCTTATATGCACATTATTATTTTTTATATATTAAAATGACATTGAGGGGGCCAAACCCATAATTAAAATGTTGAATTTATCGACAAATACTACAAAAATTCCAAAATTTATAGAAACTTGATTTATTTTGCTTACTGATTTGAACCAAAATTCACCATGCCCTATAAATCATCCTTCTACTCCACCACCATGCTTTGCACTTCAGACGTCGTCGAAAGGGACAAGATTGTCAACATTTCCATGGGCCTAGAGGCCCCTATAATTTCCTTTAACTGAACAATGTTTCCCATCACCTCCATTGTCCTTGCATCAATGTCTTCCCCCACACTCTACACTAATACCCATGGGCCATTATATTGGAGGGTGAATTATGACCACATCCGTCTCGTGGGCCTCAAACCCCACTTGAGCACTGCCATGTCCAAATAGAATTCCATCACCTCCCACCAACGAGATTTCACCTATCACCTCATCAACAACCTCACTGATTCTTTAACTTCTCGTGCATGCAACATCCATGCCATGAACATAGAGGAAACATCCATGTTGACCTTGTAGCAATAGGTAGAAATAAGGAAACACACACCCAAAATCCTCTTTATCACCTCCAATGTCTCCTCCTCAATGACATTGAAAATATTCCTCAAACGGTTGTCAGTTACCACCCCTCAAAAGGCCATATACTGCTCCTTCACTCCTAGGAAGATTGTTGATTCTATCACAGATTATTTTTTCCATGATTGTTGATTCTATCACATATTGTTTTTGCAGATGATTTAACACCCAACCGCCGTCATCTATGCCATACCATTAAGACTCCCCTGACATATGTGTTAATGCACCTCAACTACTAGAGTCTCATCAACATCCTCCACATGTGCAATCACATTTGCATTAACCATCAACCCAACAACTTGACGGTCATTAAGATCGATGGTGATTTTTTATAGTATATTTGCCTCACCATTGCCTTCTCAATAGATATGGGACAATCTGTAGTCTTTAAAATGATCAATTCCTTCCACTATACATACAAGTAGTTTATTGAGCTTCTAATTTAGGGTCACTTAACATCAAATTGCATTAATTGTTATCATAGAGTCACTTTCTAAATGTATTTTTGTAAAGACCAATCACCTACAAAGGTTGATCCTAAACCATGCAGGTTACATTTCCACTTAGTTGTTGGATCCTTCCACTAGTTTCTTTGCCAAATCCGCCAAAATATTTCCTGAGTGATCTCTAATGATACAACCTACACCAAATGGTCTAAGATTACCTCGAGTTGTTTCATCAAAATTTTCTTTGATCCAGCCTTCATCTGATAGTTTCCATTTTATATTGATTCTCGGATTGACAATTAGATCAATCCAATGCTTCCCATAAACAAGGGGATTATAAGCCTAGGCCACCTTTTCTTGATTTGCTCATCCCATAGGGTGAAAGCACTATTTTTATGCTTTGATTGGCAATAACATTATTGAAAACTTTAACAATGTCCAAATCGATCTTACTAATGATGCCCTCGATTGGCCTCTCTTTATCCTAGAACAACCTTTTGTTCCTCTCCTTCCCGATTTCCCATATGATAATTGATGGTGCCACTTTCCATACACTTAAGAAAAGCACAATATTCCTGATTATCGGTCATCCCATGAACATGTCTTCCAAATTGCATGGGTACAATGATGACCAGTTCATTTTTTCCATAACCCACTTCCAACATCGCTTTGCCACTTCACGATCTAGTGGGAGGTGATTAGCAATAAATTCAAACTCTTTGCAACACATTATGCATTTGTAGGGACCGTTAATATCAATCTTCTATAGCCTCTCCCTCATGATTATCTTATTTTGTAGTTTCAACCATGCAAAAACACTCACTTTTGGTAGACACCCTTTTCCCCAACACAATATTGTTGCCCACTCGCCCTTTTCACTACTGCTTCCTTAAGGTTGTATGTTATTCTTACATTATTCCTATCACTTTTTGTTGCACACTATTTTGTCACATCTCTCCCTTCTCTAATGTGAATTATGTGCACATTATTGTGCAAGTGCAACATGTTATTGTTGTATTATCATTATTGTTGTCATTGTTTCAAAAAAGAAAAGTTGTCCTGTTAAGTTTTGTTCTAAGTGTGTTGGCTTGGGGCATTACATTTTCAATATATTATATTATAAGATTATTTTCAATATACATTATATTAGATTATATATTATATTAAATTAACATCTAATATATTAAATAAATTTTTTGATGAGAGACAAGATTATCTTGATTTTTTACTTGTATTTATAATAAATTTATTTACTTTTTTCGTAAAAACAATTAAAAAAATATTGTTCAAATAATTCATATGTTTAGTTTAAACATAAAAATATAACAATGAAGAATTAGATGACTTATACTTTGTTTAATTTTTTTAATTATTTAATTATATTTTAAAATTTTAATATGTAAAATATCATTAAATTTATTTTGAAAGTTTTATTTTTATTTATTTTGATTGATAAGCACTACCAATTTGATGGGGGGTAGGACCCATAATTATAGTTTTAATTGTTCCTAAGTTTAATGGTCTTTTTAGCATATTCTTTTGTAACACGTAGTCCTTTCCCATTGCTTTTTTTTTTTTACCTCACCATGTTTTCATTTTCTGGCACCTACGTGTCAATACTAATGCTCATTTTTGCTTCGTGTCTTGCCCCATTGGCTTCCCTCTTAGCCACTACTTAACAGTTTGATTAACGTGACAACCCAAGATGACACTTCAATATTTCGTACCTCCTATCACACTAATCCACCATCATTTTTTAATTTAATTACTTTTTAAGATGTGGCATTCTCTAAAGGAGGGTACTTCGGCTATGTGGCTCTTCTTTGCCATTATTTTGTGCTAACGTTTCTGACATTATGAGTTGTTTTACCTACTCATTTTAGAGGCAGTTTCCTGCTTCATTATTTCTTTTCCTCTGTTCTATTATCATCGCGCATGGCCAAATCTTCTGCTTGTGAAAGTTGCTAGAATTTCTTGATGGGTTCTTTTTATTGGTTCCATCCTAATCGAGAATTTAGCCATGGAACTCATTACTCTTCGTGCCTATTTTTCCTTATCTATTATGAAGGGTTATTTCCAATGTTGGCTACATTTTTCACCATGGATTTCACTTCCATTCAACTTACCAGTTCTTGACCCCAAGTTGCATTTCTAGGTCCTGTCATTGATCGTTGTTTGCAAGGACTACTTGCTAAGGATCATTTGTCATTGAAGGTCGTCAAACTGCTTTTAGGGAAGTGCTTCCTCATGTCTCAAGGGAAGTATCATTTGAATGCCACTATCAGCTCATGTTTTGTTGGTTTCTTACTAGATCGTGTGTCAAAGGATACGGTATTCAAAATTTCCAAGAAAATTTTTAAAAATTTTCTGTTAGATGGGCTCAAAATTGTTTTGATGAGGGCTCATTTAGGCAAAGGGATTCCAGCTCAGCAAAATGGTGCCATTGTTGATATTCTTCTCTTTATTTCATACGAGTTGGATTTTGCGTACTGGTATCATCGCTTCATCGCCAAAGTTGGTTACAACTTCCTCAAGCATTGCCTCCAATTGGTGTCGGTGTCCAATAATCAATGGGTCTCCAAGTTTATCGAGTTTGAAAGTTTCTTTGAATTTTGAGTTATTGGGTCACAATATTGTGGAGATAAGGTGCTTTTACCTACTCATAAAGAGCCTTTTTTATATATCGCTTTTTGTAATTTTTCTCTCCTTCATATTTGCCTAAATATGTCTGTAATGGCTTGGGGTTTTTTAGCCCTTTTTTCTGTAAATGGCTTATCGGCTACTTTGTTTAGTTTATGTTTTAGGGTATCTTCCAAAAATTTGTATTATAGTGTCAGATTAACTAAATACACTTTACCTGGTGACTTTTATTACCTAAATATATGATAAGTCTTTAATAGTACATTGATGCTCTCAAATTTTATTTTAAGCTATTACTTTCTTAAATGATTATCAAAATGGAAAGTCTTTGGAGTTTATAATGCATTTGTTAGCTTATTCTATGAGTTAGATACTACCATTCTTTGGGTTGCAATCCTTCCATTATAATTGATAGTGCTTGCATATTCTTGGGCATGGTTGTTTTCTTCCTTTTAAGTGGTATTCATGTTTTTCTAGTGATGATTCACTTGTGCTTTAATCAAACAAATTCACCCAGGTTATGGATTTAATTTTTGTGCTATTGGTTAATGAGCATTCTCTTGTTGTGTTGTGTCAATGATTACTAGTTGTAAAGTTTCTTAAGAAGTTCACAAATAAAATTTTGTTTGATACTTGTTTGACTTATATTTTAGGGGCATTTCTAGGCATTCATTTTAAAATGTTAGATTATCAAAATGCTCTCTATATGAGGGTTTTGAATATATGACAAAACTATACTAATATTATATTGCCCTTCAATTAGAAAGTTGCTTTCCTAGTTGCTTTTCAATGTTAGAAACCACTGCACTTTAGAAAACGTAGCACATTGGATTACTTAGCTCGATTTTATATTGCATTTAGTTGTAGATTCTTTATAAATGATAATGACATTCCCTGGTCTACCATCCCTTCATTCTAATTTGGTACTTCTTTTTGTTCACAAATTAAGTGCATTCTCTTTGTTTCAAGTGATATTTATGCTTTTCACTTACTCCTTCATTCGAGGGTAATTCTCTTGTGCTATAGTCGATGCATTCCCATAGTTTATAGGATTTATTTTACTATAGTTTCACTACTGATGGTTAATGACCATTCTTTGGTTTACCAGTCCACTATCGGGATTATTGAACTTTCTGACACTAGTATTTACATAGGGACATATGCATGAGCTGGTTCAAGATTTTTCCTATTGTCCCTTCAGACACGTCATGGCTTTGTGTATTCTCACTTGTTAAAGTGATTGTTGTGCTCTATTAATTTCTTAGTCAAAACAACTTCATCAATTGTTAGAAAATCCATTGATTTAGTCCTCACTTTCTGGTTTCATTTATTGGTTTTAGTTTTCTTTAGGCCCTATGTGTCTTTCTAACTTACTATCCTCCCATAGTAAAATGGTTCCCTAATTAGTGGTTCAGTTAGTACAATAGATTAGTTTTAGGATTTCCCCTTCTTAGTTAAATCTTACACTTTCCTTTTATTTTGGGACCTACAAATTTTATCTCCTCAACCTTTGTTTTAGGATGGGACTTAATATCTTTCTTTTGGTTGACATCATTGTATTCCTTTTGGGCTTTGCTTGATTGCTTGTTCTAAGTTTTCCCTTTGTTCTGACCTCCCTTCCCTTATTTTTTCTATTTATTTTTAGGACAAATATTTATGATTTTATGAACTTTAAATATTGGGATTAGGGTCTTAGGCACATCCCTCAATTTATCCACCTTACCTTGCCCTTAGTGTTACTTTACCTCTTTTTTGGTTTTATCTAGAAAATGTCTACATACTTGCTTCACCCTTCATATCTGCTTTAATCACCTTATATATTCCTTTCCATGTGCTTGATTGGTTGCATACGATGGCCTATTCAACTTGATCTATCCCACAATTAGCAAAGAGATCATCACCCTTGTTGGCTTCCCGATATATGTGTTTAACACCTTCAACCTCCACTTCCTGACTTAGTTCATTGATTTGAGACAACTTCGATTGCAAATTCCAATCTCCCAATCCTCCATTAAGCAATGTGTTAATACATAGTGTGGAGTCACAGTCCACTTTTATGTTTTTAAGACCTTTTTATTTACATAGCTATATCCCTTGTAGGACCCCCTCTATCTTTGTTGCATTATTGGTGCCATTGGGTAATTTAAATGATGTTGCTAACAGTAATTCACCTTTCTCATTCGCACTATACAACCTACCCCTGATCTTCTTGGATTACCTCATAATGCCCCATCCGTATTTAGTTTAAGCCTTCCTATTGGGGGAGGGATCCACCTTGCTTTAAGTCTCATAGATTTACTATCTGTAGCAAACTGAAAACTCGGTGGTACTTTTAATGCTTTCCACCTTTTCATCAAATCATCATCCCAACTACAAAATTTTTCTTTTTTCTATGACTTGATGTGGGTATTTAGCCATTCCAATATGTTATTTTCTGCCCATTTGTAGTACTTCTTTTATATATCTTTTGCTTTATTCTGGAATATTCTTTTGTTTTTGCTCCTTCAAAAAATTCCATATTAAAATTGATGGCGCCACTTGCCAAATATGACCCCATAAAGCTTCCTTCTTCAATGTTGTCCAACTTATAAAGTGATCCCTTAGTCTGTTTCTTCTACATGTTGCCCACCCCAATTTCTCTTGAAGCCAATCCCATCCTTGTGCTGCATAAGGGCAGTTGATCAGCACGTGATCTATGTTTTCTTCATCCTTCTGGCATAGTACACACCAATTAGGACCTTTGATGGCAATTATTTTTAGTCTATCACCTGTTAAGATTCTTGCATGCAGATTTATCCATGTAAAGGCTCCTACCTTTGGCCATACCCTTTTTCCCCACCATAGTTTTCTCAACCAATCACTTTCCTCTTGTTTTATCTAGATTAAGTATCCCAACTTAGCTCTGTAGTTACCTGATTTGGCTCCACACCAGATTATTTTATTTGGTTGACTATTTAAACATATTTTTTTTTCCTTTAGGATTCTACTTAGGTTTGCTTTAGCCTCTTCCTCTATGTTTACTTCATCAAATTTTATCCACTTGCTTCTCCCATTCTCATCTAACCTTACATAGTTTCTTACACATCTTCCATACTTGTTGCCGATGCTAGCTTCTAAGGGGCTAGTTCAAGATATTCTACTAAAGGTTTGTGACCCCCCAGGAATCTTTCCAGAAATCTACCTTTGATCCATCATTGATTTTCTATGTCAAGTGGTATGTTATTATGTGCTTGCAGTTTAACATGAAATCCATTTTTTGCATTTGCTGTTGTTAGGATCCTCTCTGAATTTTGATTGTCTAGATATTGGTGTTGTATCACTTTATGTTGGAAATTGTGTCTCAACTTGCTGGCTTGTATCTCTGTTCAAATTTTCATTGCCAATCGATCATTGGAGTTCCTAAGTTTGTAACCTAAGTCGCGTCATTCTGAAAGTTTCTAACTTGGCGACTATGTGTTGGTTGCAACATCGGTGTTTTCTGTAACTTAAGAACCTTTTCGTGGAGTTTGGAAGTTTTGTAACTTCTTGACTGATTGATCTCCTTCATTGTCGCGACATTTAGGAATTTTCTAACTAGCAATGGGAGTTATAAAGTTTAAGTTTTCTCTGACTGGGTGACAGTGGTATCAACTTGTCGTGGGGATCCGTAAATTCATAACTTGTATGTAGGAGTTATGAAGTTTGAGTTTTCTCTGACTGGGCAACAATGGTATCAGCTTGTCATGGGGATCGTAAATTTGTAACTTGTATGCGGTGGTTATGAAGTTAACATTTTGAGCGATGCACCGATGGGTGTTCACTTTGGTGGGGCCATGCAGATGGTTGGTTTGACCGCAGGTACACGAGTGAGTTGGAAATCAAAAGGGCTAACTTGTGGATACCTAAAGTCTTCGGGCTTTTGTTTATAAACTAATGACAGTTAATATTTTGCGCCAATGTGGGATAATGTCAATGGTTGGCTTCTTGGAAGTTGAGTGAACCTAATCAGTTTGGATAGTAGATTCTTGGAAATTGAAGGGTCAAAGTGAGTATAGCAAACATAATGATTAGGATTGTGTGTTGGAAAAGGAAAAAGTTTGGGGTCGATTGAGAAAACTGTATGTTGAAAGAACATTGTAACAGTGTTGTGATTGACTATGGTTGGCTGATTGCAATGCTACTATGTAATATCAGAGAACTAATACCTGTGAAGGAGGGATCTATAACTTTATTGTAATTTGTTTTTACTATGAATAAAGTGACTTTTCTTTGGTGGTGGGTTTTTCTCTCGAAAGGGTTTTCCCATGTAAATTAGGTGTCTATTCTCTATTGATATTATTGTCTATTCTTTTATGTGTGCATCTTAATGCTTTGTAATTTGAAATTAAAAGTACTCCTACATTATTCCCTTGTGAATCGACATTAGGAAAGCGATTTTCACACTAGAGTCTTTCCTTACAAGTGGTATCAAAGCCTAGCCAGTTGTGTTATCCTTGTGGGTTGGTTGGGTTTTTTGTGTCAATTCTGTTCAGTGGGAGTCTTGTAGAAGTCTAGTAATTGTCAAATTATAGATTGAGATGGCACTAGCAAGTACATCTAGAAAGATTGAAATTGAGAAATTCAATGGAAACAATTTTGAGTTGTGGAAACTCAAAATAGAAGATCTGTTGGTTGATTGTGATCTTTGGATTGTTGTGTCTGGAACAAAACCTTCTGGCATGAAGCAAGAAGATTGGGATCTTGCAGATCAAAAATCAAAGGGGTTGATAAGGCTCTGTTTGGCAGACTCTGTTCTTCTTAATGTGCATGAAGAGAAGATTGCGGCCTCCTTATGGAAAAGACTTGGAGATATTTATCAGGGCAAGTCCTTGGTAAACAAGTTTTTCTTGAGGAAGAAGTTGTATTCTTTGAAAATGTAGGAAGGAGTGTCTGTTGTTGATCACTTGAATAATTTTAACATGTTGATTGCTTAGTTAACATATTTGGGTGTGAAGACTAAAGAAGATCGTTGTATGTTGTTGTTATGTTCTTTGCCTGATTCTTGGGATCACTTAGTGATGGACATTGGGATCTTGTTGTTCGAGGCCGATCGAAAGAAAAAGGCAAGAAGGACATGAAATCCAAATCAAAATTAGAAGGGAGATCAAAGTCTCCTAGAAAAAAGTCCAAGGTGAAGTGTTGGAACTGTGGGCAGCCCGGTCATGTCTCAAAGAATTGCAAAGAGGAGAAAAATAAGAAGAAGAAGAACTCTTCTGACAACGGTTCTTCTTAGAGCAAAGTGAATGCCTTCATTATAGCCTTGGCAACTCAGGCATAAGATGATGTCTGGCTGATTGATTTTGAAGCATCTTTCCACGTGACATCTCACAGAGACTGGTTCACAAAGTATGAAAAATATGATGGTGGAAAGGTGTACTTGGAAATTTATTCATCCCTGGATATAGTTGGTCGTGGAAGAGTCTGAATTAAGTTCCCTAATAGAAGGGTGAAGGGAATCAATGATGTTATGCATATACTAGGTCTGGCTCAAAATTTACTTTCTGTTAATAGGCTGAATGATGCTAGTGTACAAGTATCTTTCTCTAATGGTGTTTGTAAGATGACAAGAGGCTCTATGTTGTTGGCAAAGGGTGCTCGAATTAGTACTATGTATAATTTGGATGCCAATGCAGTTCAATGCAACAGTGATTCTGAAAAACCATGCAAATTTGTAGGGAACGAGGTGATTGTTCCAGCAGGAGCTAATTCTTTGGAGATGAAGCTTCTAGCTAAGAAAAAAATGTTGTGGCATCACATGCTAGGCCACATTGGAGAAAGAGGTTTTAAAACCTTGAAAAATAAAAACCTGGTTCAAGGGCTTAATGAATGTAACCTTGAATTTGAATTTTGTAAACATTGTATATATGGTAAACAACACCGTGTTTCATTTTGTTCTAGTCCTCACAAATCTTCTAGTATACTTGATTACATTCATTCTGATGTGTTTGATCTAGTAAATGTTCCTTCATTATCGAATTCTAAATATTATGTTTCTTTTATTGATGATTATTCAAGAAGAGCATTTGTGTATTTTTTAAAGAGAAAATCAAAAGTGTTCAATTATTTTAAGGAATTCAAAAACCTTGTGGAAAATGAAACTAGAAGGAAAATAAAATGTTTAAGGATTGAAAATGGTGGTGATTTTTGTTTTGATGAGTTTTAATGGTACTATAAACATCATAGAATTAAAAGACAGTGATGGAAAGAGCACGAAGTATGCTGAGCAGTGCTGGCTTGGAGGAGAAGTTATGGGATGAGGCAGTTGCAAATTAAATTGTTCTCCTAATTCTGCTCTTGATGAGAAGACACCTTTGGAAGCATGGTCTGGTAAGAAGCCCTCTCTTAGACACATTAGAGTTTTTGGCTATGAGGCATATGCATGTGTGTTGAATGAAAAAATATCTAAGTTGGAGAACAAAGTTGTTAAATGTATATTTATTGACTATAGTGTTGGTATAAAAGGATACAAGCTTTGGAACCCTATGACTGAGAAGGTTTTCTACAATAGAAATATTATTTTTCATGAGTTGAAGCCTTCTACTTTGGATCTGTAGTTAGAGATAAAATCAAAAAATAAAATGTGGTTGGTTCCCTCCAGGCAGGATAAAGAGGAATTAAAAATTCAAAACATACAGAATCTAAGGAAGCTCAAATTTTGAGATTTCTGAAGAAGAAGAACAACTCAAGCCTCGTTGAGGAGGTCAACACGTGAAAGAAAGCAACGATAGGTATGGGTTTTCTATGTTAATTCTACTTGTGCCTATGCTTTGATTACTAGCATTGATGAGCCTAGGACTGAAAGAGGCAATTGTATTCTGATGATGCAAACTCTTGGTTGGAAGCCATGAATGAAGAAATGGCATCATTAGATAAGAATGACAGGTTGGTGCCCTTGCCTCATGCAAAGCTATTGGTTGTAAATGGGTATTTAAAAAGAAAATAGGTTTGGATGACAATGTTGAAAACTATAAGGCAAGATTGGTTGTGAAAGGTTATTCCCAGGTAGAGGGAATTGATTATGGAGAAATCTTTTCTCCTATAGCTAAGTTGACATCTATCAGATTTCTTTTGTCACTTGCAGTAGCGTATGACTTAGAGATTGAACAGATGGATGTGAAGACAACATTTCTTCATGGTGGTCTTCAAGAAGAAATTTATATGTCCTAGCCTAAGCATATGTGGAAAAAGGTAAAGAACATCTGGTATGCAAGTTGAAAAAAATCTCTATATGGATTAAAACAATCTCCTAGAATGTGGTACCAGAAGTTTGACACATTTGTTTTGTCTTTGGGATTTGTAAGATCAAAATATGATCATTGTGTGTATTTCAAATCTAAAAATGATCGTGTCTTAGTTATCGCCCTATATGTGGATGACATGTTCATTCAGAATAGTAAGCTTATGATTTATGATCTAAAATCTCAGGTGTTTGCAAAGTTCGAAATAAAAGATCTTGGTGCAACCAAGTATATTTTGGGGATGGAAATAACCAGGGACAAAAAGAGCAGAAAACTTTGGTTCAGCCAAAGTAAGTATATTAACACTGTTCTGGAGAGCTTTGGTATGATTGATTGCAAGCAGCTAGTTGTTCCAGTTTTGCAAGGAACAAAAATATTTGTTGAAGATTGTCCAAAATCTCCTACTAAGATGGAGGACATGACCAGAGTGCCTTATGCAAGTGCAGTTGGCAGCTTAATGTATGCAGTGGTCTGCACAAGGCCGACATTGCCCAAGCAGTGGGAGTTCTTAGCCGATTTATGGTGAATCTAGGAAGGCCAAATTGGGATGTTGTGAAAAGAGTTTATAGATATTTAAAAGGTACATCACAATACACTTTGTGTTATCATGGTAACTCGATTGGATCACAACATTCTCTCAGCATTAGAGGTTATGTCGATTCTAATTGGGCAGGGGACTTTGACAGTCGTAGATCCACCAGTGGATATATTTTCATGTTGAATGGTGGTGCAATTAGTTGGATGAGTAAGTGACAGGTTGTAGTCGCTCTATCCACTACTAAAGTTGAATACATGGCAGCAACACATGCCTTCAAAGAAGTTGTATGGCTTAAACATTTGTGTTCTAATGTTGGGTTCAATACAAGGAAAATTTTAATTTGTTGTGACAGTCAAAGTGCTATTTGTTTGGCGAAAAATCCAACTTTCCATGCTAGGACGAAACATATTGATGTGCAGTATCATTTTGTACGAGATATGGTGGAGGATGGAAATGTTTGTTTAGAAAAGGTGGATACTTTGAAAAATGTTGCAGATGCATTGACAAAGCTCGTGAGCATGGACAAGTACAAGTGGTGTGTTAATTTGATGGGCCTTGGAGCCCATGACCTTCATTAACTTTGAGTTTGGAGGAAGCCAATAAGTCTTCGTCAAGTGGGAGATTGTTGGAAATTGTGTCTCAACTTGCTAGCTTGTATCTTTGTTCATGTCTTCATTGTCGGTCGATCATTGGAGTTCCTAAGTTTGTAACCTAAGTTGTGGGGTTTTGAAAGTTTCTAACTTGGCAACAGTGTGTTGGTCGCAACATTAGCATTTTTTGTAACTTAAGAACCTTGCCGCATAGTTTGGAAGTTTCGTAACTTCTCGACTGACCAATCTCCTTCATTGTCGTGACATTTGAGAATTTTCTAACTAGTTGTGGGAGTTATGAAATTTGAGTTTTCTTCAACTAAGCGACAGTGGTATCAGCTTGTTGTGAGGATCCGTAAATTCATAACTTGTATGCGGGAGTTATGAAGTTTGAGTTTTCTTTGACTGGGTGACAGTGGTATCAGCTTGTCACGGGGATCGGTAAATTTGCAACTTGTATGTGGTGGTTGTGAAGTTAACATTTTGAGTGACACACCAATGGGTGTTCACTTTGGTGGGGCCATGCTGATGGTTGGTTTGACCATGGGTGTATGAGTAAGTTGGAAATCAAAAGGGCTAACTCGTGGATACCTAAACTCTTCGGGCTTTTGTTTATAAACTAATGATAATTAATATTTCTCGCCAATGTGGGATAATGTCGACGGTTGAGCTTCTTGGTGGTTGAGTGAACCAAATCGGTTTGGACAATAGATTCCTTAACATCAAAGGGTTGAAGTGAGTATAGCAAGCAAATCGATTGGGATTGTGTGTTGGAAAAGGAAAAAAATTGGCATCAGTTGAGCAGACTGTATGTTGAAAAAACACTGTAATAGTGTTGTGATTGACTATGGTTGGGAAATTGTAATGTTGCTATGTAATATCAGAGAACTAATACCTATGAAGGAGGGATCTGTAACTTTATTGTAATTTATTTTTACTGTGAATAAAGTGACTTTTCTTTGGTGGTGGGTTTTTCTCCCGAAAGTGTTTTCCCACGTAAATTTGGTGTCTATTCTCTGTTGATATTATTGTCTATTCTTTTATGTGTGCATCTTAATGCTTTGTAATTTGAAATTATTGCATTATTCCCTTGTGAATTGACGCTAGGAAATTGATTTCCGCACTAGAGTCTTTCCTTACACTTTACACCATAAAGTTGTTGGATTTTGGTACAATTTCCATATAAACTTGGCCCCTAAGGCCAAGTTTTAGACCTTCATATTCCTTATTCCAACCCCTCCTTATGACTGTGCTTTGCACACTTTATCCTAGTGAATCAATAGGATCTTGTGCTCCTCATTCGAACCTTCCCATAGGAATATTTTTAATATACTTTCCAATCATGATGTTGCTTTGGTAGTTAATTGCATACATGACATTGGAAAAATTGGAATTGTTGATAGAACTGCCTTTGTCATTGTTATCCTTCTAGCTAGAGTCAACCATTTACCTCTCCAATTTCTGGATTTTCTGCTGCATTTGTCTATTATTTGTTCCCATAATCTTGATCTAATCATGCCTTTGAACAAGGGTACCCCCAAATATTTACATGGGATCTCCCCTATTGTGTATCCTAGAGTTTAAACAATTATTTTTTGCAAATATTTCTTTGTTTAGAAGAAATATATCTTTGATTTATCCTTGTTTATATGCTGCCCTAATATTTCTATGTATTCTTTTATGCATTTTTTAATTGTTTCTGCTTCCCTTGTTGAGGCTTCCCCATGAAGGATTGTATCATCGATGAATTGTTGATGTGTTGTGGCTCCTATACCTCTTGAGATTTGGATTCCTCTCCATTCCCCTCAATTTTGGAATGATATAATGTGTCTACCGAGGGCTTCTGCCATGATGAAAAATAAGAAGGGAGAAATTAGATCCCTTGTCTTATGTCATTTGTACTTTCAAATAATTTGCATGGTGTGTTAGTAACTAGGATTGAATGTCTCGCTAATGATATACATTGATGTACCATATGTGCCCAGTCCTTACAAAAACCAGACTTATCCATTATTCTCATTAAGAACCTCCACTTAACCTTGCCATATGACTTGCTTACATCTAGCTTGATAAGCATGCCTGCTAACTTGCCTTTGTTGATTGTGTGGACAACTTCGTTTGCAAGTATTATGCTATCCACTATATCCCTTCCAGGTGTGAAACCACTTTAATTCTGGAAAATTAATTTTTCTAGTATAGCCTTCAATCTGTTAGCTAATGCCTCTGATAATATTTTGTAAATTGTGTTACATAGTGATATGGGTTTATAGTCCTCAAAACTGGAGCATGATTCTTTTTTTGGGATTAGGACTAGCATTGTATTATTCATATCTTTGACGAACTTCTTTTTCCTTCTGAAGTCTTCACATATCTCCCATACCTCTTCTTCTAGGAAGTGCCAACACTTTTGATAGAAAATTTCTAGAAAACCATCCGGTCCCGAGGATTTGTCTGGGTGTAATTGGAATGCTTCCTTCTTGATTTTCTCCCTTGTAAAAGGACCTACTAGCTTAGTATGCTCTTCATCAATGATTAGCTTTGGAATGTTTTCTAATATTTTACTGTCATTGAGGACATCCTTGTCCCCCTCTGACAATAGTAGCTATTTGTAAAACCTTATTTCTTCCTCCTTTATTTCCTCTAGGTTCCATATTTTAGTCCCATTTGGCAGAACTATCTCAGATATTTTCTTGTAGGAGTTTTTTATTTTAGTTGTATTGTGAAAGAATCTAGTGTTTGCATCTCCTTCTTTTATCCATGTCTCCCTAAATTTAGCTCTCCAAAATTCTTCTTCTCTACCTAATATTTTATTGTATTTTTCTATTAAGGCCCTTTCTTTTAGGTAATCTTCTTGGTACATTCCTACTGCCATTACCTCGCTGTTTAGTGCTTCTAATTCTTCCTCGATCCTTTCTTTTTTCTGTGAATATGTTTTTAAAAACCACTTTGTTCCATTCTTGATTTTTTTTTATATGTTTTAGATTGTTCATAAAGATGAAACTTCTTGTGCCTATATATTTTGGGGTTGTGTTCCACCGTTGTTCTAGCTGATCCACCAATTCCACTTTCTTGAACCACATTTTTTTAATTATAAAAATATGATTTTGGGATAATTCTTGTCTTCTTCATTTCTAGTTTGACCGGTAAGTGGTTTGATCCTACCAGTGGGAGGATTGTTGCTTCTAAATTTATGTTATCTACTAGCCAATCTTGTGAGTATATAAATCTATCTAGTTTTTTCTTTTATGCAACCTTTTCCATTTCTTTTGTTAGACCAGGTGTATGCTTTGTTCCTTGTTTGGACATCTAGAAGGTTATTGTTGGCTAAAAAATTTCCAAACTGTTCCATTGAAACTGACACAACATTCTTGCCACCATATTTTTCTTCTTTCCTAATTATTGCATTAAAGTCTCCTCCCAATATTATTCTTTTTTCCCCTATCTCTGTTAACTTTTGATTTCTTTATCTTCCAAAAAAATTATTTATCTTGATTTTTGATTGGTCCATAAATGTTAAAGATATAACATTGCATACTAATTTTAAGGCTCTTGGTCTCACATAACATCCAGTTCACCTCCTTGGCCATCATGTGCATTATTACTAAGTTAGATCTCCTGAGGATCACTAGGTCCCCTGCTGTCCCAAAGGATTTTGATAAGGCTTCCTCCCAACCTACTATATGCATTATTCTTTTGTTAACCTCTTCGATTTTTGTTTCCTATAATAAAAGGATGTCTGCATCTATTTTTTCTAGTTGATGCTTTATCAAACGTATTTTATTTGAGGCGTTTAGGCCCCTCACATTCCAGGTCATAACAATCATGGCTCTTCCTATTGGGAGTGCTCTCCTCCCTTCTTTTCTTTTAGGAAATTCTTTACGCTTTTAGGCCCTTTTCTAAAGCCATTTCTTCTCTTTTCTATTTATTTGTTTTTATTCCTTTTTGGTTCTTCTTTTATTTAGTTGGTTCTAAGAACTAAGCCACTGATTGGGATATGTTTTTGTTTTCTATTATATCCAGATCCTCCCAATCTTCATTCTCACTTTTTGAGAAAAGATCTTATTCATCCTCCTACTGTTCAATGTTTAGTTCTCCCTCTGAAAAGGCCAATTGTGTTGCCTTACCTTTCACTTTCCCTTTTTCTACCCTTTCTTCTATTTTTCCTGAATTTTCTTTTTCTATCGCACTTTTCTTCTCTTGATTCCTTAGATTTTCTTTGCTTGGGTCTTCTTTCTTTCTTTACCCTCCCTCTCTAACTTTTCTCTTCCATAATTTTTTGATATTTGGCCATGCTTTACATTCTTCTATTTTATGGTTCCTTTTATTGCATTTTATATAGTCAAATACCTAAGCTTCTATTTGAATTTCTTGTTGCCAAACCCTCGTTTTTGATTTTCGCTTTATTTCCTTAGGGACCTACTTTATTGTTGTAGTCTTTGTTGGTGTAAATAAAGTCTTGTACCTAGTTAATTCATTACTAGGGGACTTATTTACACATGTTAAGTTTTTTTTTGATACGTAAGGTGGTGATTGTATTGATAATATAGAAATTACAAACGTCTGCAAGCAGGAATGAAAGGTCCGTCCAGGACTCAAAGCCGAACAAAAAACATACCTAGCACGGACAAACAACAAGATTTTCGCCATACAGTCCCATTGTGAGAAAAAACGAACCACTGGTAAACTTTGAAGCAAAGGAAATAAAGCAAAGGCCGAGCCACAGCTAGCAAAAAACCAAATACATACTGCTAGTGCTTGAAACCGTCAGAATTTAACAAGTTGAAGGCCAAAAAGAAACCAAGAACTAACAACAACCATCACAAGCCGGGATCACATGAAACCGTTTAACTCTGCAAACCTAGTGAAACCATCCAACCACTCCATCCCTTCCTCCGGCACCAGCTTCAGCTTTCTCTTCAGAAAATCCACGGCCACATCTGCAATCTTTCTGTGCCTTGATAAAGCAGGCCCTTTAATGTCTAAGAGAAAGGGGAAAACTTTGACAGCTTTGTCCGAATCCCATAAAAGAGCCAAGTCAGAAGGCGCGAAATACCTTTACCAATAAAGGCCGCCTTTAATGTCATGTCAAGACCTCCGAGCAAATCATCCCGAAACAAACGAACCATCATCTCCTTGGCCTCCGCCTTCAGGGTGTCCAGGTCCAGAAGCACAACAAGAAACCGAGAGGAAATATGTGCATTGTCTCTGGCAAATTCCTTCCTATCCAAGTGTCCTTTGCCTAGGACCATTTTAACAGCAACGATTGATGCCGCATCGTCCACGAGCAAAATGCGCTTTAACCTCTGGTCCGAAACTTCTCGAAAGGCAATTTGCCTCTTCGTGGCCACCAAAGAAATTGGTGTGTCGACGCCAAAGCTTTCTAGACCTTTCGCCGAAATGTGGATGATGAATTTCGACCTCGACATCCAAGCCATTTGCAAATCTTTGACAGCCGTTCCCTGCAAAAAAACAGAAGACAATACCAAAATTCGAAACCCATGCTTAAGAAAAGACTTCATGAGTTCATTTAAAACATCCGAATGATGATCCATCAGGCCTTCACACACGAATCTGGATAATGGCTAGTCGAACAAATCGTCCTTGCCATGAATACAATCTACGGCCTCCGACCTTCCAACTTCAAACCATTATTAATTCGAATGACGTGAATTGCCACTCGACCCTTTAACTTTCGTTTCAATGAATGCCAAGCCCAATGTGTCACATTGGCGGCGCTATGAAAGCTGTGCCATGCATACCCCCTGACCATCTCCAGACATTCCGCGAATTTCAAGAGCGTCTGACTTAGTAAGGAAGCTACTTCTATCAACGGCTAAAAATAGAATACTGAATGTGACAAGACCAAGCCGCAATCCCAAGCTTCATATCCGTCCCAACCGCCACCTCATGTCCACCCTGGACTCCGAGTGTCCAAGTGAGGGGCGGGGGCTAGCCCACCCAACCACCCAATTTACACATGTTAAGTTTACTTAGGTCCTAGGAAGGAATATTTCTAGGGTGTCAGTTGTCATTAGTTGTTATCTTATGTTTTGACTTGTAACACATGTGAACCTAGGTAAGTGTGATGAGTTGTCTCATGTCATATGATTAAGACACTTGTCATAATCCTATGACATCTTTTATCTCACCTTGGCTATATAACCAAGGGGTCTCTCTCATTGTACAATCAACATCATATCATTGAATCATATTGATAAGAATACAGTCTATTGTTGTCACATTCTATTCTCTCTTTTAAAATGTTGCATTCCTTCAACTGTGTTCTTAGTTGCTTGACTTTGGAGATGTAGTCTTGGATACATGGTCAAAAATTTTAGGATCAAGATTCATCAAATCATTATCAATCTAATAACCCCTAATCTTATCTGTTTTACCATACAATTTTTCAAAAATATCCCAAGCTTCTTTAGGTGTTTTGCATGATTCAATATTAAATTGCAAATCAAATGAAACTAATGAACATATGCATCCAAGTGTTTTCTCATGATTAATCTCCCATATTGCCAATTCTGAAGCATCAGTAGGTTGAGAAATGGTTTCCTTTAGATAGGCTATTAAACCTTTTCCCATGAGATAATCCCATACTTATTTTCTCCATATAGCATAATTATGTGGAGTTAGGAGTTCAATTTGAGATTTCCCCATTGCAAGAACACAAACCAAGTAAAAGAATGCAACCAATCACTGCAAGATTACCCCCCCAAATCACTCAATCATGAACCCCCCCGAGCAATATTTGATTTGGAACTTTATAATTAGTGCATTTACAATTGCCACTTGCCAAAAACAATGAAGTGGTCTTTGATCTAGGTGCATGCAAATGCCAAAATAGGCCACAAAATCAAGTATAATTTTTGGTACAAAATGAGATCAATCTGATCACACCATTGAAAAGTACATGAAAAATTATGCACTTTAAAAAAATTGGACCAAAAAATGTTACCGTAGGAGCAAGATATGAGCTCCTGAAGCTCCCAAAATGAGGACGAAGCAAAAAAACCTATGAAAATTTGCAATTTCTAGAAAAAATAGACACCAAAACCAAAAAATTGATTGCACTGCTACAAAGAGCACAAAAAATTAGCCCAAATAAAAAAAATGCACTAAAAAAGGAGGTCGTGAGCTCAAGTTATGGACCTCCAAAGTTCGCCTACAAAATCAAGAAGCTCAATGGAGAGGGGGGCAATTTTTTTTTTAAATGCTAATGCAACTCTAATGTCAACAATTAAGGGGCCTAAATTTGATGACTTTGCAAGTCTCCTAATCCAAGAGGAAGCTAAGTTAATGAACATGGGTCTAATCAAGTCTTCCAAGTCACAAGCATTGCTGGCTAGTGAGTCTAAGGTACAAAAAGAATCAGGGAATCTTGATAAGAAGAAAAAGAACAAGCCACATAAAGAATCAAAATCCTCAAAAGGAGAATCATCTAAGAAGGAGAGGCCTTTTTGTGCATGTTGTAAGAAGGATGGACACGGAGAACACTATTGTTATAAGAAAGATATTGATGAGTTGAAAAATATTCTCAAAAGGAATCACATCGATTTTCCTTCTAGAATGTTTGAATCTTCTTCTCCTTCTACTTCAAAACCATATAAAAATGACAAAGGTCAAGCATCTACATCAGGATATAAAGGACAAGCTCTTTGTGCTCTTTCAGGTCCAAGATTAGGGAGATGATTTCTAGATTTAGGAGCATCTCATCATATGGCATCTTCATAGTCAATATTCTCTTCTTTTCAGCCTTGTATTATGTCTCCTATCTCGACGGGAACAATACATACATGAGTGTAATTGGGAAGGGATTTATTAGTTTTGGGGACAACACCTTTCAGGATGTTTTGTGTGTTCCTGATTTGACGAACAATCTTCTTTCCATATATCAGATTACACATGGTGGAGATGGGAGGATTATGGAGTTCACACTTGATTTATTCATCATTTGAGACTTGAAGAGTAGAGAGATCATTTCTACTAGGGTGGTTGATCATCCATCTCGGTTGTATACCTTTGCATAGTTTATTTCTGATGGTGACATTGTTCCTTTGATTGTTGATCACAACCATGATTCAGAGGAGACATTTGGCTTCTTGAACTTGGGAGTTCTCACATTAGATCCAATTCTTAAGTCATGCATTTCATCTCCTCCATCTACTGTTGTAGTTGATGTTGCTTGTGATTCCACAGTTTGGGTTCCTTGTGATTCAATGCAACAGGACATACATAGGCTTTCAAATTTGGCTACTTGTGATGACTTATTGACAGGTATTTCAGGCTTGTTTGTGGAGTCTCTTCTTACAAATTTTGGAGACATCATTGATAGCATTCATCTTCTCTTTGATGAAGATGCTCTTTCTTTAGTTGTTGTGAGGGAACACCTTGATCCTCTTGTTCAATCTCTACATGATCATTCTTTGCAGGTTGAAGTGACTATGGATACTTTTGGATAGCATTTGGAGGAGGCTTCTTTGTCTTGAGAGGGGATATCTTTCTCTTTGGATCATGTTCTACATTCATCTCTATTAGATTCTGGATTGTCCTCTTCAGCAGTGTGGCCTAGAACGCTTGTTTGGAGGGTGTCATCTTTCAGCATCGACATGGAGACACTTGAGCATGCTTCAAAGACACCATCACACACCATCCATATTTTTGATATCCTGCATACATCCATGGTTTTGTTTCTTCCTAAGGGGAGGAATGTTGTTTGGTGAAATTGGATCATCTTTAGCATTCAATGTTGAGCTTCTACCATCATTGTAGGAGACTCAACATTGAGGGGGGGCTGCCTTGTCTCTCTTCTTCTTCTCTCTTATGGGGGGGGATTTTTCCTCACATGGGGTTTTGGCCTTCTCATGCATCATTGAGAGCATTTTATTTCTTGTAACTTTTATCTCTCTTTTGGGGAGGAGTTTTGTCCCATTGGGTTTTCTCCTTTTCTCAGTTTGTGAGAGATTTCTTTGCATATGTACATGGGTACCTAACATGGCCTAGTAGTCGGGACCCATCATCATCTTTGTGTCGTTTGCATAATAATTTTCTACTCCCTAAGTTGCAATTAAGGGAGGGTGTTGGTGTAAATAAAGTCTTGTACCTAGTTAATTCATTACTAAGGGACTTATTTACACATGTTAAGTTTACTTAGGTCCTAGGAAGAAATATTTCTAGAAGGTGTTAGTTGTCATTAGTTGTTATCTTATATTTTGACTTGTAACACATGTGAACCTAGGTAAGTGTGATGAGTTGTCTCATGTCATATGATTAAGACACTTGTCATAATATTATGACATCTTGTATCTCACCTTGGCTATATAACCAAGGGGTCTCTCTCATTGTACAATCAACATCATATCATTGAATCATATTGATTAGAATACAGTTTATTCTTGTCACATTCTATTCTCTCTTTTTGTGCTTTCCATTTGGCCTCTAGGTCTTGGCAGCCATAGCCAAATTCTAACAGTCCTTAGTTTGGAATAAAGGTAAGAATTTCCCTTTAGCACTTTATTATCAATTTCTAGCAGTGTGCCTAGCGTTCTTCCTATTTTCTCCAGGCACTCCTTCGACCAGTATTCTACTGGTAGATTGTACATTCTTATCCATTTAGCTTCGCTGTAGACACCTTGTATTCTTGGATTGAAATTTTCTTCCCATTTCTGCATATAGATTGGGCAGCCTTCCAAATCCTTGAATCCTTTTTCTAACACAACATTCCTCTCTTCTTCTTTAAGGAAAAAATTTATGAAGAAACCATTTGGTAATAATTTTATGCCATGATTTATTTTAATGTTCTACCGAGCCCATTTTTCTATCTGCTTCCTTTCCCTTCCGGGTCCTAAGATTTTGCATAAGATAGCCACTTTTTAAGCATTTTTGAATCTTCTTCAGTTTCTTTGACAACATCAATTTCTATTGGTTCCATTTGCTAGTCATCTAAACCTTTTTCCTTTTGTTATGACCTCAGTCTAGGGTTCTTGTAATTCTTCTTAATTTATTCCCTTGTTACTTCCCTAGCAGTGAATTTCCCCTTATCCTTACTGTGAATAAGTTTTTTTGCCCTTTTGTTTTTTTCCTTATTTAGTGGTTTTTGGGGCTGTGACTTTGCCCAACGGTTTTAATTCATTGTTGCTAGTGAGTTTTGCTTTTGTTTGTGTAATCTGGGTCCTATCTTTGTGTCTTCGGCTTGGCCACATTTTTGTTGATATCCTTCTCCTTATCTTGATGTTGGTTGCTTCTCGATCTAATTTCCCTTAGTTTTTGCCTTCTCTTTGGGTACATGGTGGTTGATGCTTGTTCCCCACTCTTCTTCTCTTATCTTTTTTACTTTTATTTCCTTTGAGATCTGAATGTTTCTCGTTTTGGTCTTATCATTGCTTTTTGAAATGTTTGCCTTCTAATGAAATCGCTAAATTTTGTTCCTGATTTTGCAATGTGAGAGATTTTCACATTCACATGTAGAATATTCACGAGCATAGCAAATTATATATAGGTTATATTTTTATTATGAAGATTTGAGGTATATTGATTTTAAAACTATGAATTTTTTAAAGTTTTTAATAAATATTTTAAAAATATAATAATTAACAACTAAGAGTTTTAAAAATATAATAATAATTAATATAAATTTTAAAAATATATATGAGTTTTCTATGTACTATTAATATTTTTTGAATCAAATATCAAAATTTATAACCAATCTAGTTGAAACAAAATTAATCTGTCAATTAAATAAAAGATTTACTTTAATACATTTAAGGTATTTTAATTACTTGTTTATTTGGATGCAAATAATGTGTTTAGTTTTATATATACGATGAATCTTAATTTATTTATCTAGATTATTTTTTGTTTTATTTATTTATTTGATTTGAATATATAAACTATGAAGGTGTAAGTAATCTCTCACCATAATATATTTATAATAGTTCTTTTTCTAGTGGAATCACTTTGACATCTTCAATGGACCTACTAGCTAATATAAAATATTTAAGAGATAAATATATATTATACAATAAATTACAATGTCTTAACCACTTTAGCATAAAATTTTGAAGATTTTGCAAGCAATCTTCTAAAATTTGAAAATAGTTTGAGCTAGGTATTATTCTTCACATTGCATTCTAGAATGAACTATGAAATGGTCATAGGAGAGTAGGGTGTAGTCATGGACTTTAACTATATGCTTCACATTCAATTCTAACAAAGATCATAACATTTGCTATTGTAGAGAATGCATTTGTCATAACACAATTTTACATTTTCTATAAGGAATGGTTGTCACCATAATCAATACTTTGTTCTTGTTAAAGACCATATACATGAAATACAAGTACTTTGTTCTTCTTGTTAAATATCATATACATAAAATGCAAGTACTTTGTTCTTGTTGTTAAAGACCATATACATGAAATGCAAGTACTTTGTTATTCTTATTAAAGTTCATATACATTAAATGCAAGTAATTTGTTCTTCTTGTTATAAAGTACACACATATTTGAAATACAAGTACTTTTTGGAACTAATTGATTCACCAACAACAAATCAAGATGTTGGGTGATTTTCAACAACAGAGTAAACAAACACAGTAGTAGAGGGGGACACATTAGTGGAGAGGACAATGTTAGAACCTCGTCAGCACACCTTCTTATTTGATTGAACTAGTGTTGTTCTCAATTTGTCTACAAATCAACAAACACAACTATCTTACAAACATTTTGCTCCAATTTCATAGCATCACAACCTTGTTTACTTAAGAGTTATTTTATTTTAGAACAATTCAAAATTTTATTTATTTATTTATCATCAATATTTAATAAACAAGTTATTATACATTTTTATTTTTATGTTTAAAATATATATCAATTATGTTTTATTTTTATGTATAAAGTAAAATTATAAAACAATGAATAACAATCATTACTTATAACATTTACATATAAAACAAAAATATTAAATTTAATATTAAATTAAAAGTTAGTTTCTAAATTGATATTAAAAAATTTAGAATTATAAAAAATTCAATAACAATCATTACTTTTAAAATTTATACATAAAACAAAATCTTAAATTAAAAGTAAGTTTCTAAATTGATATTAAAAAATCGAGATAATCTTATTTTTAATTAAAATATATGTCAATTATATTTTATTTTTATGTATAAAGTAAAATTATAAAACAATGAATAATAATCATTACTTATAACATTTACATATAAAACATAAATCTTAAATTTACTATTAAATTAAAAGTGTAAGTTTCTAAATTGATATTAAAAAAAATAGAATTATAAAAAAATCAATAACAATCATTACTTTTAAAATTTATACACAAAACAAAATCTTAAATTAAAAGTAAGTTTCTAAATTGATATTAAAAAATCAAGATAATCTTGAGGTGGCGGAATGGAAAGGGTCAAGGGGGACACAGAAGATGGTGACTAGGATGGTAGTCATGTGATGGAGATGATAATTACCTCTCCAAAGCTCAAGGATGCCGTAGGCATCATTCCCTGGAGTTGTTCATTATGGTTTTAAAGTGGCATGTTTGGAGGGCAGTCATTTGTAAGGATGGCGACGGACTAGTACTTGGCAAAAATCGAATGACAGGGTTTAAGTAAGCAGTCTATCTATTTTATTTCATTCATCTGTGCTGTTTTCATCGATTGGTGGCGATTTTAGTGGAGGAATCTAGAGGCGGACTATATTTGTATGGTGGTGGTGCTCATGGTGAAGTGCTCCCACTTTGTCATCGAAGGCTCCGTCGACGACGTGGCGAAGTTTGGAACAGACACACCAATTTCGTTAAACTCCTCGGCCAGACAAGCCTCCTTCAGAGAAATAAAAGATCAACGGTTGAAGCGGATTCTTACCAACAAAGGCCTGCTAGTCCTGGTGGCAACAAAAATGATCTTAGGCGCTGGTCATTTGGCGAATAAGGAGCTCGGGAGAGACAATCTTCACATATCGTCTCAGTTTTTGGCATCCCTTTTGGACAATGGCTAGTCTAAGGCTGAAGCCAAACTGCTGCTGGTGAAGATGTTCCATAAGGATCTGGTGGGTGGTGTAGACGAGGTGTTGAGCTTTGTTGTGGAAGACAAAGGAGTTCCAAGGTTGAGTGATTTCACAGCTATTCGAGGATCTGATGAGGCCGTAAAGCTATTCCTGTTTCTTCTTGACTTGAATGGTCCGACATTGAGCAAACATAGGATGGTGGCGGCAGTGGCCATTGAATTCCTAAAGAAATTCTTCAGCCTGATGGCCGCGGGTGGTGTGGAGTGGGTAAATGTATTTGAAGAATTTGCTATCATAAATAATTTTCTATGAATATCTGTATGTAGTCGATGATTCTGGTAAATTTTAGAGTTTATGTCTATGGTATAATGGCGCTCTCCAATTCTAGGGTTTGTAGTTTTGGTCTCTTATGGCCATTTTAAGAATTTTAGGTGTTTGGAACTTGTCTGTACATGGGCGGGGTCAATTTTTTTTGGCTTGTTGGATGGTTAGATGATTTTGGAGGTGGGGTGGTGGATTTTGGAAGGCCGGGTGCTTGTCTCTGGGGAGATGGGTCTCTTGTTTCGACCATTTCTGGGGTGGTCCTCAGGTTTTGGTGGCCAGATTGGTTTTACTGGTAATTAATGGCAGAAGAATTACCTGCATTTGCAGATGATTGTACCTTTTTTCTTATATATAAAATAAATCAAGATAATCTTATTTTTAAAAGTTAGAAATATTCTAAAAATAATAAAAACATTCATACTCTATTTTAAAAATATTTTAAATTAATCTATATTTCTATAATATATTATAATATTAATTTAAAATATATTTGCTGGAAGAAATTTTTATGATTTTGATTTAAAATACAATATAATAAAACTTAAAATTGTAAAATATAATCTAGGTAAAATTGAAAATTGGTTCACTAACACCACCACAATAGGGGAATAATAAACCGCCAAGGAGCGACTACTTATGGAAAGCGAAAAGCCCGGTGGAGGAACATTCGCGGACAAAGACAGTGCACATGTACGACAACTTAGAGGGAGGAAATTGCCTTTCATATAAATTTTCCTTCAATTTGCGTTACGCGATCGTCGGACTACCTCTATAAATATCTGCTCTGATTCGTCAGTGCATATCCCCGCCTTCATCAAGGGAGCTTGCACCTCGCGGGGAGCACGATTCCATTCATTTGTAGGCGATTATTCTGTGTAAAACCATACAATTCTCACGTTAAATTAAGATGAATACGCAGGGAAACTCAAATCCTCACCAATTAATTTTAGTAATCGAAGGAACTGCAGCCCTCGGCCCATACTGGTCTCTGTTACGTTCCGAGTACATTGACAAGATTATTAGGTAATTTTTTACTGTCCTGCATTTTCCCGATTTTTTTCCCGCTTTCTCGGGGTTCTTTTTATGATTTTTTTAACCTGTATAATTTGAAAATTTTGATGTTTTTAGAGCCTGATTTAACTTTGCATAACAAAAAATTAGTACAGGGATTTGCTTTGCTTGAAATTCCTCCAATTTGAACATTGATGATCTAAAATTAAAGCACTGATTTTTTTTTCCAATTGTAAAGTTTGTCCCGCAAAGACGGTTTACCAGACCAAAATAATAATATGTAAACGGAGAGCACAATTTCAATACTCTCAGACGTTATCTTAAATTTGAACCTTGGATTCTGTTTGATTCTTTTACTGCTTTATATTATTTTGTTTCTAAGGGTTTATTTTAGTTTTTGTAAAAGTGTGAGAATTATGATAGATATAGGATATGATTAGACTTGTTTTAACCTATTATAAAGCCACTCTTAGGTCTCTGTTATTTTTTTCTAATGGCAGTGAGGGAATTGACTGACCTCTCGAAACCATTTTTGCAGCTATATTTATCCATTTGTATATCCCAATACCTTGCTGTGTTTAGTAGAAGTTCATGCAAATTAAAAATGATTAACATAAAACGCTGTAGTTTGGAATGCAATTTCACTTTCTTTGGATTTTCAGATCGTCTCAGTTGAAATATTAGTAGCATTTTTGCAGCGTTTTTTATACATTGGTATATCCCAATATCTTGCTGTGTTTAGTAGAAGTTCATGCAAAATTATAAAATTGCTGTATTGTGGAATGCAATTTCAATTTCTTAGGATTTTCAGATCATCGCAATTGAAATATTAGTGGACATGTTTGGACACAAGCTTACAGCAATCAGTTGCTTTGCTAGATGTCTATGCAGCTTTAGCATTGTTTCACTGCTGTTATTTTCAACGTTACTTGGGAAAATTGTCTGCAATCTTATGCAAATAAAATTTGCAGGACTTTTCAACCATCAATACGCCCCATTGTTTTTCTGTGTTCACTAAAAATTCTTGCAATTTCACAACAATTTAGATTTATACGTTGTCTACTTTTTGGATGTGCTTTTCTCTTTTAAGATTAATTAGTCGGGTTTTCTACCGGGGCCTCTGCTTGAGAAGAAGAATGTTTTACATAATAACTATTTACAAAGTAATGATTATAATGATTGACAAATGAAGCTTGAATCAAAACCTGACTAAACGCCTAAAACCACTCACCTCCCTAGAAAAAACCAACAACCATTGTGCTAAATGAAAATGCAGCACCACACTGCATCCAAAAACAGTTATGGCATTTACAAGCCAAAAGGAACACATAAAAACACTAGCAGACACCCCAATGACTGAGCCTTCACCTTAAGCCACAACCCAACCTACAAGATCCTACACTACTGTCGGATTATGGAGCTGCCCTGCAGAGGAAGAGCTGGTGGTGCAACATTACGAGGACTGTAGTAGGTTTCCTG